>VDFB02026320.1:154516013-154543821 GCA_007258455.2 Sequoia sempervirens
AAAAATTTTAAAGTGGGGGCATACAATGGTATTATTTTACTTCACTTTGTCCATAGGGGTAGTAATTAGTGATGTGTTGATATTTAACATCAACATTGACATTTTCTCTACTTCACTTTGTTCACAAGTGTTGAACTTAGTGTAGCATTAGCATTGCATCTTGTGGAACCTTATCAAGGTTATTAGGGAGTATAAATCCTAGTACATGGTTGTTATAGGAACACCTTGTAGACCTATTTTGTGTTTCTCATTTTTTCCACCTTATAATAAGTACACCTAGTAGACCTAGTGTGTTTATCATCTTGTCTTGGGGGCTCACCTAGTTAAAATCTATCCTCACTAGCCCATGTGCCTTTCAGTTTGTGATTCACCTATAAAGTATCAAACTATTATATTGTGTGATTCATCCATGCCTTTTGTATGGGTGCTAGCATAATATAGCTTGTTGTTCCATACACTCCTTTATATTTCATTTTGACATGTATGTTTGTGTATGTTGTCTTGCTATATTTCATGCATGTGTTTTCCTTTGTACTTATGTTGGTTTCCCATGGGATCTTAGATACTAGGGGCTTGATCAACCTCCTTGATCCTTATTCATCCTATTTCTTCCACATTTGTACAACTAAAACCCCTCTTGATGCATATTTTTCTACTTTAGTGTGAGTTAGAGCGTAAGTTCATATCCTCACTAAAGTGGGAGCTAAATCTAGTGTATAAAATTGTCACCCTTAATAATTTCACACTATGTTTCCCCCCCCTAAATTATTCAACCTAATTAAGGCCATAATTTCCTAAGTTATGCATTCCAAAGCCTACTTTTATTGTTTTCCAACAAAGGTGCAAGCATTAAATAAAATTAAAAAATTAATGTTATGATATTAACACCTAATTTCCTAGTAGATAGGTGTAGGACCATACACCCATGAGCACATGGGCCCCCTATCTTGCTAAGGACCAATTTTTAATATGTTATTGGTGGAATTTTAACATTTATATTTCAAATTTTAATTGTCAACTTTTAGAATTCAATTTTCAGGAAATTAGAACAATTGAATATAAATACCCAGTTATTTTATCATTTCAAATCTAACAAGCTAGAGGTGAATCTAAAGAGAAAATATTATTTTCAAGTGTAACTTAAGAAGGAAATTTTAGAACTTTATTGGATAAATTCAAGATCCAACACCTTTCCAAATTATGTGTGTTCATGTTCATGCTTTGTGAAGGCTAACATTGTTGTAGGTCTCCAATCATTCAATCAAATCTATCAGGAAAGATAAAAGATCCTTGAGGTGATGTGTATGAATTCATTCCTTCAAGGAAGCCATTGAAGGGTGGTGTGTTGCAACATTTTTTCATTCATCATTCATATAATTGACATTGCCATTATGGAAATGGAAGCACATGCTTGGGGTTTGATTGAGGCAAGCCCCTAAAATAGTCCAACATTTTCTCTCTTTCTAAATTTGTAGGTTATAGGTTTGAAGAAGACTGAGGGTAAATTCTCCATTGTTGCACTTGTTTTCATATATCTTTTCAAACCATGAAAACTTAGGTCTACAAAATTTATTTACGATATTTTGATAAGTTTGCAACTGAGAAATAGAAGGTTAGATCCAACATCAAAGAATTTTAGAATCAATTTTAGAACCCCCTATCAAGAAACCATATGTCCCTAAGCAACGGTGTCCTCCTCTACATGCCAAATCCAAATCTTGGTGATAGGTACACATCATCTGACACTTTTGGATCAACCTGAAATTTACAGTTTCATTCTATGTATTTCTAGATTATTGCATTTATCACATTAGACCATATATCCCAATTAGGTTAATCATTCTAAATAATTTCCCATCCATCTTCAAGGCCCTAAGAAATTGGATCAAGGTGTGATTGGATCACCTTTATGGTAGATAGTCAATCTACTCACCTTGTTGATCTACCTTCTTATGCAACTTGGGAAGATGATCCTAAACAACCCTAGGCTTAGACATTAAACATAGGGTTTTATTTTTCTATGTCACAAGCATAAAGTCTAAAAATTAATTAAAATCCTATGTTATTTGAATGTATTATTATTGATTAGGTTTTTTTTTAATTTTCAAAATTAATCATTTGCACTCTTTTCTCATTAAAAATTAAACCCCTTAGTGAATTTAAATTGGACCAAAATTGTAAAATATTTGGCTTTAATTGCATTGTTTATATTTTATTTTCACTATTTAGGGAAATATATCCAAGTTATTTCATTCCAATTTACATATTTTATATGTTTACTTTGAAAAAAATAGATACATTTAAAGTACTTTTTCCATAAAAAATAAGAAACCTAAGCACATATTTTCATCATTTCATTGACATGTCTCTTTAATCAGTACCCTACCCTATCTCCTACCCCTTGGGAGAATTCATGTTTGAAGTTTATTTCTTCTATCATCTCCTTTGAATGGTTAAAATCCCTCATTTATGCCTTCATGTGCCTGCAATAATTGAAAATTAGGGCATACTAGTTTTTCTAAATGTTGTAAATTCCTAGAGCAAGGTTTTCAAAAAAGGACCTATAATATATTACACACCTATACATGTTATGAGATTCCAAATACCCTAATCTTTAGTCTAGGGCTCGCAAGCCATGTCTAATTAGTTTAATCTCAATTTTCTATTTGATACCCTAATTTGCTACCTCTATTTAGATATGGTTCCTATTTTTGACACTTTGTCATGAAACTTCCAAGTTTTGCTATGCAGTGCCAATTTCACCCTAATTCACCTAATTCATTTCATTACCCTAAGAAAAAGATGTATCTAATTGTCACATAGAAAAATATTGCTTATCTAAAAAATGAGGGCACTACCTCAAACCCCATTGTATGTTGTCAAAAGTGATATATGTCGACCTTCTACAGACTAATAGTTGTCCTAACCATGAGAATATATTGAGGAAAAAGAGTACAATCATTGATACATTTCTTAAAATTATCTTATCTAATGTTCATTCTCTAAGTAGTTATGAAAGTCATGTTTATCTCTCTCCTAATATCTCTCCTAGTTATGAGGATATCTTGGTGCAAGAGGATGTAACCATTATTAAATTTCTTAACTTCACTTTACCTAATATTCATTCTTTAAGTAATCATGAAACTCATGTTTATACATCTCTTAATATCTCTCCTAATTGTGAGTATACCTTGGCACAAGAGGATGCAATCATTGATACCTTTCTTAACATCACTTTACCTAATCTTCATTCTTTAAGTAATCATGAAACTCATGTTTTTCCTCCCCCAATATCTCCCCTACTCATGAGGATATCTTGAAGCAAGAAGATACATTCAATGATACCTTTCTTAACACCTTGTTTCCCATTCCTCCTCCAAATTCTAGTAAGGTGGCTTCAACATATGAGGATTCAAAACTCAAGTTGGATCCTCTATTGATAGAGGATTTTCAACAAATGGTCAACTCAATTGAACCACAACTCATCATCAGTCTTCCTTCTCATAATCCTCAACCACGAAATCAACCCATTCTCATTATTGGACCTCCTTCAAACTAACATAAACCTCCTATTCATATCCTCAACTTTGCAAAATAACTCAATCAAAATAACTATATACACCAAAATGTGTCATAGCAACCACATTATCATGCATTTTGTCACACATATAATACTCAAATAACAGAAAACAAAAACAATGTAAACCTCCATTCCATTTCTTCAATCATATCTCCACATTCCCTTAGTCATGAAGGACTAATCTATAGGAGTAACATTACCTTATATCCTATCTTCATCAATTTCATGTTGGATGACATTTCTATTGATTGTATTTCCTTAGAAATTCAAAAAAAAATCAACATTCAATACAAAGATAGTGCAACATACAAATAAATCCATGACTTAGAAAGAAATTTCCCCCCCCTTTCCAAATATTTAGATAATGCTCTTTCAATATTGTATTTGCTAAACTATAAGTTTATAAAAACCTCGCCTTATACACTTTTTGTTCATGATCTATAAAACAACAATTAAAGTATTTTACTCTTGCATTAATCATAATAATATGTTATTACTAATCTTTCTTCACTTTTTTGGCGTAAAATGACTAGGAATAATTCAAAGTGCCTCTAATTAATGGTACATAATTACTAGAATAGAGTGCTACTTTATAATCTAGCAAACTCTAACTTCTACTTCAAATACAATTTCAACTATCAAATCACTAACAATAGATAGATGCAATGCATTCGAGCACACTATATATTCAAAAAATCTGATGCACAAAGTTCATAGAATTCTAAGAATCTTTGAAAATCTTACAATTCTCATTAATAATAATAAATAATCAAATCCATTAACACTTTCTCCTAAGAAATATAATATTATAGTTCTTATTAGTAGTAGTAAATGATCAAATCCATAAAAGCTTTCTCTTAAGAAATTACTTGATAACCAATAAACAATAGTTCAATTATAATTCTCATACACTATCAAATATCCAATTTATAATATTATTCAACTAAAAAAATCACTTGATGATGAATAACTAACCAATTCTTCTCGTCATACAACTTCAAAATTTAAAAATACATATTAAAAACAAATTTTATTTTTACAATATTTCGAAGACACGTACTGAAAGCTATAGTTATAACCATGTTGCATACACTATAATATAGATAATTAACTGCATTAACTATAGATATAACCACTACATCGCACTACAAAGGTAGACAATTACAAGAAACATCATGTACTATAGTTATAACCACGACGTAGCACAGATAGACAAATACTAGCAACGACATGGACTAGAGCTTCTACAACAGGCAGAACCACAACGACATGTACAGGTAGAACCACAAGTACAGGTAGATCCACTACAAGGACATGCACTACAGGTAGAACCACAATTACGACATGGCTCTACAGTTACAGACACTTTGCACTCTGGAGAAATGTCATCGAGGCGCTTAGAAATTTTCTCAAGGGTCGTACCAATGTTGCCAATGCCCGAAGAAATCTTGCCGACGCCCGCTGAAATGCCCCCAATGCCTGTTGAAATGCCACCAAGGCTCTTAACAATGTTCTCGAGCATTGTACAAAGGAGGTGGAAGCCCGATGAAAGGGTTCTAAACTTCCTTTCAATGAGGACAACGGCGGCGAGGAGAACAATAGCTATGACCGCCACCACAACAACAATCACAATATCGATTCCGGACTTGGAGTCGTCATCCAAATCATAGTAGATGTATGGATCAGAACCATGTGGAAAAGGAGGTGGTTGTGGCAGTTCAGAAGGCTGAGGAGGAGGAGGAGGGGGAAGAGGGGGGAGAGGAAGAGAAAGAGGAGCAGCATTGGCCTGTTGTCCATTACAGCCATGATGGTCTACAAGACTGAAAGCAGCTAACGCCACTAACCACACAATGCCATGATTCATCCTTACTAATTAGGAGGACTGCCCTTTTACATTCTTCTGCTTTTGCAGGTTTTCTCATCTCAAACTTATAGACCATCTCTTCTTTGTTTTGCTCATAGCCTGTTTTAGTATGATTAAAATGGAGTGACCCACACAGACTAAGTTTTGAAATGATCAACTATCATTATTGGGAGAATCATTTGTAGGTAGGTGAACCAGCAAGACTAAATGTTATCATAATCAACAACATGATCAGAAAATTTCCACATAGATGAGAAACATTTTCAAGCTAAGCATTTAGATGAATTGCCTTTCATCGCAGTCAAGTAATAGAACAATTTAAATTTTAAGCAAACTATCTTCTCCAATTTCCCGCCCGGTACTTTCTACGTTGTCTATGATTATCCTTGGGAAAATTTATAAGCATACTACCAAACATCATAAAGGATTTGTTATGCTCATTCGGAAATTAGAAGCAAACTATCAAATATGGTACATGATTATGGTTGTTATGATCATTCGAAAATTATAAGCAACCTATCAACAATCATCAATGATTATGATTGTTATGATCATTCGGAAATTATAAGCAAACTATAAAAAACATAAAGGATTATGGTGGTTATGATCATTACCAGCCTAGAGTATTTGGGGGATAACGCTCACTATAAAGCTTTTGTGGCAATTTTAATTGCCATTGCAGTACATAATAGTTGTATAGTTTATAATATTGATTGGATATATATTTTTTAATTAGGTATGAGTTTTTAATCAATACTTTAGATTACAATCATTAAGATCAATAATAATTTGTCATTCTCAAATGTAATATTTAAAGTTATTTAGGTAGATATTTTATTTTTTTTATGTTAGGAGATTTTATCTCTACACATATTATTAAGCCTGGTTAGGTTATTTAGATATGGTTAATATGAAACCACATCACATCATCCATCAATTACATGTGTTGCTCTCACTCATTTTTGGGTAGTTGAGTCTTACACTTTCTTTTAGATTTACCAGTCACTTCTCATGGCATTTTGTTTCTTTTTATTTGAGTAGGAACGACCATGTAATTTGACATTTACTAAGTACAAAAATCTCGCACCTATCCAACATAGTTCGACTTATTACACTTCCACTTCTTGGTTGTATATGCGCCTATATTTCGCTAGAAAAGACAAGGAGATATCAACTTGAGACTTGTAGAAGGATTGCCAACATCTAGTGCAAGACAAAAATACTTGGAAAAATGGTACACTTTTCAGCAATAAAATATGTAAACTAAAATTCTCAATGCTTGATCTAGTTTGATGATAAAGGACTGCATTGATGTTGGGTTATTAAATCATGGTATTAGAGTCATGATTGCATATATCTTCCTAAATCAATGTGACTCCAATAGTTAGTCCTATCATCAAAGTGTCATGGAGCCAAATAGAGTTTGCAAGGCTCAAGAAATGAAAAAACCTTTTGTTTCATCAAATTTGATAATTTTAATTTTTTGCAATTTTTTAACCCCTTGTACCTTGTTGTGCAGTAAAAAATATATACAATGCCATATAAATCCATACTATAGGAAAAATTTGAAAAAAATGTTTTCATTTTAGTAGAGGACTAAATGTTTCCTACCTGTTTCACCATTCTTGTCTCAAATATGTTTTTGAAAGAAATTTTTGTGGCCTATTTGGCTTATTTTGTAGGGTTTCAAACAAGTTCGTCATTGGCTTTTTGGAATTTCATTGGACCCAATTATTCCTTCCAATTTGTAACAATGTGAAGTTTTTCATCATAGAGAAGTTGATCACCAAGTATTTATATAGTGTTGTCAAGGGTTTCTCTATAAACCAACACCATCGGCCATGACCATTCTTCTATTCCTATGCCTACCTCCAACCTTGACGTTCCTCATAGAATTTAAAATATAACAATTGGTAGACAATATTCTAGAGATTATTTCTTTCTTTAGCATTGAGCTTATTGCTATACAATTTCATCAATCCTTTGTTCTCTACCATCCCATAAAGGCCTATTGACCTATCCAACATAGAAATTTACCATTGTCACTTTACACCTTAGTAGACCTACATCAACCTCACACTAGTTAGTGACCAACATGCATACACCTATGCTATTATACAAACAACCATCATATTTCATACTTATGAAAGAGCAATATTTGGAAATTGAATATTGTCGATACTGAAAAAGTAACCCTTCTACTTTTTCTATCTCGTTTGGTCCCTCATTGTAATTTTGGCTTAATTGTGCCTTGATTTAATGCTGTAAAGTGGATAACACATTCACATTAGGTCTTAGGCCCTTGTGAACTAAAAGGATTCAAGTGGTACCTTACTTAAGTGTTGTAAAGTGTTATAACACACTTTCACACTTTTCTAGGGTCTTGTTATTGAATTTCACATAATAGCCCCTCTTTATCATTTACCAAGCCTTATTTCAAAGTGTTGTAAAGTCTTGTAACAAACTTTCACATTTTTCTAGGCTTGTAATTAATAATTGGACCTTCTTATGCTTTAATTGGCCCTATTTTACATCTACATGCCTTACTTATGTGTATTTTTGAGAATAAACCTGTTAAACATCAATTAAAACACTTAAATTATGAAACCCACTTCAAATACCTAAGGTGGGACCCATTCGCCAATTTGGGAAAATGAGTTCCCTTAGGTGGGACAAATTCGCCTAGAGTGGTGAATGAGTCCCTTTTGGCACAAAAATCAAAATTAATTCAAATTTCTGGCAGGTTTTTATTTTCTAAGATCTAAGGTTATACTGCGATGTTGTATTTTCAAGAATTATTGCATAATCAAGTATAAATATAAGGTTTTTCTACTCGTTTCACCTCAAATCTCTTAATCAATCCAACAAGCAATAAAGTGATATAGCATTCAATCATTTTATTTACAAGAGAATTCAAGCACTTTGGAGCCATCATTCACATGTTTATAGTATTCTACTTCAAGGGTTTGGTGAGTTGTAGCATTGTCTTTTGTTCATTCATCATTCTCTTTCCATATTTCATTTCATTTCTAGGGTTTAATTACCAAAAAGGGGTTTGACCAAGGCAACCCCCTATTCACTAACCCTTCAACAATTTGTCCCTCTCTTTTCATGTGATTTGTAGGTTTAGGTTGTAGATTTATCAAAGAACAAGATTGGAGAAGTTGCTATCAAGTTGTCAAAATCATTCAAACTTTTCAAAACCATAGGAGAAGCTTGGAGAACATCTTTACGTTGAATTTCACAGTTTTGAAAATGATGCAAACAACTAGAGAAATTTTATTATTATTTAGAATGAAACTTCTTACATGCAAAGGATCACAAATCCTCAAGCTCTGTAATACATGCAAATTACATAAATTACAGAAGACCCCCTTTTGTAGCATGCGAACTCTTTTCCCCAAAAAGCTACTCAAAAATTAGAAAATAGCCCATAAATAGCCCCTTTTCTGGTTTGGAGCCAAAAAAAACATTCAATTTATGAGTTTTAGTGGTTTGATCCCAAAAATTACAAATAGAAATTCAAAAATTGAGTCCTAATTCAAAATTTGGTAATTTTCCAAAAATTGACCAACTTCCGAAAGCCATAACTGTTGATCTGGGACTCCGTTTTTCAAACCGTTTGAACAGTTGGAAAGGTATCAGAGTGAATAATGCGCTAATAACCATCTCCATCAGTTCCAATGATTTTTGGGCCCGTATGTGACCGTTTAGTACATCAACCTATACTCAGAAGGTTTTTCAAGGCAAAAAGCAAAAGCTGAAACTTGAATAACTTTCAAATTGCGAATGATCTTAACTTGATTCTTTTGCCAAAGTGCTTATTTTCCCATCTTGGACCTTCCCATAAATTTTTTTCTTCCCACGCCTTCAAATTCACACATGCTAAAAATAGCAGTTAAGTAGTAAAAGCAGAAAAGTAGTTCTGAAAGTTGAGAATTCTTATTTGACAAAAAGGGTATCTAGAAATGCAAAAACATCTACAAAAAGAAAACAAAAGGAACAAAAATGGAAAAAATGTTTTTGGGTGATGCAATATTTCCCTCACACCACTGGATGCTCCTGCATCAGATACCCAGGGTAATTTGAGAAGTGACCCCATCACGTCTCAGATGGTTGAGGAAAACCCAAACAGTCAACCTCTGCCTTAGACAACCAAGATGAGTCTTCCACAAGCCTTCCTCTCCATTTCACTAGATATTCTTCGTACTGCCTATTTTTGGTACTCATTCCCACATGACTATCCAGGATTTCTTCAATCTCCTCCTTCTCTAAAATAGGTGTTGGAATGCCACACTGTTCCACTTTTGGTACTTCCTCTGCGCCACCTTCATGATACTCTATCAAATCTAAAATATTGAACACAGGGGAAATGTTGAATCCATCTAGAAAATATACCTCATATGCATTCCTTGAATCATGCCTCTTCAATTTGTTATAGGTTCCCACTGGAAACCTTTCTTTCCTCAAGTGGACCATCACTTCATCACCAATCTAAAACTCCTTATACCTTCTCTTCTGATCTGCCTTAGCCTTATACTGCATATTCATCTTGTTAATATGTTCTCTTACCTTCTCATGTATATTCTTGGTGTGCTATACAAAGTCTTTGGCTTCGGCACTTGTCTTCTTCTCTTGGTCCATCTTCCTCAATTCTAGAGCGGTCCTGGGACTACCTCCATACACAATCTGGAATGGTGATCTACTAGTGCTTCTGTTGATAGAATTATTGTAAGAAAATTCTATCTGGGGTAAGATCAAGTCTCATCCCTTTGGTTTATCTCCTACCAAGCATCTCAGTAGGTTACCCAGACTTCTATTCACAACCTTAGTCTTCCCATCAGTTTGTGGATGGTGTGTAGAATTGAACTTCAACTCTATTTTCAACTTCTTCCACAAGGTCCTCCAAAAGTATCCAACAAATTTTGTGTCACGATATGAGACTATACTCTTTGGAAAACCATGTAGCCTTACCACCTCTCTAAAGAACAAGTCAGCAATGTGGACTGCATCATGGGTCTTCTGGCATGGGATGAAATGTGCCATCTTTGAAAACCTGTCAACTACCACAAACACTAAATCATTCCCTCTTTGTGTCCTTGGCAAACCAAGAACAAAGTCCATACTTATATCCTCCCATGGACTCTCTGGTACAAGTAAGGGCTGATACAACCTAATATTCTGGCTCACTCCTTTAGCCATCTAACATACCCTGCAACTTTGCACAAACTTCTTCACATCTTGTGATAACTAAGGACAATAATAATGCTCATTGATAATGGTAATGGTCTTATCTCGACCAAAATGTCTTGTCATTCCTCCACTGTGCTTCTCCTTTATCAGGGTCTCCCTCATGGAACTCCTTGGAATACACAATTGGCTTCCCTTAAACAACAGGCCATCTTGGATTATGAAATCTAGCCACTTCGTCTTGTCAACTAT
The DNA here is from genome assembly GCA_007258455.2 of Sequoia sempervirens. Taxonomy (NCBI): domain Eukaryota; kingdom Viridiplantae; phylum Streptophyta; class Pinopsida; order Cupressales; family Cupressaceae; genus Sequoia; species Sequoia sempervirens. Next base: position 154,526,900 of record VDFB02026320.1, read on the forward strand.
AATAGGATCCTTGCAAGCTTTCCAAGCCTTTGCAAAATCAGGATCTTCAGGATACAATGTCTTGAGTTCATTGAACCCAACCACTTCAATCTACATCTCTTTCAACAATGTTTTCCTCGTACTTAAGGCATTTGCAACCCTATTCGACTTTCCACTCCTATGATTTAAAACAAAGGTATAACTCTGTAAAAATTCTACCCATTTCATATGCCTCTAATTTAATTTTCCTTGACTACTCAGGTACTGTAATGTGTATTGTAATGTTTGATGATCAGTATATAAAACAAATTCCTTTGGCAACAGATAATGTCTCCATTTCTTTAATTCTTGAACTATTGCATAAAATTCTTGATCATATACAGAGTACTTACTTTTTACATCATTTAGCTTTTCACTGAGATAGGCAATGGGCTTACCTTCTTGGCTCAACACTACTCCAATGGCACAACCACTAGCATCACAATCCACCTGAAACACCTTGTTGAAATCCGGGAGGGCTAAAACTGGTTGCTCTGTCACCTTTTGCTTCAACATATCAAAACTCTTTGCTGCTCTAGTGCTTCACTTGAACTATTTTCTATCCCCTCTCATTGTTTCAGTTAGGGGTGCACAAATACTACTAAAGTTTCTAATGAACTTTCTATAAAAGTTGGCCACACCATGGAAAGATCTCACCTCAGTAGCAATTCTTGGGGTAGGCCATTCCAGAATAGCCTTCACCTTCTCTGGGTCCATCTTGAGACCTTCTGCTGAGACAACAAACCCCAAGTACACTAACTCCTTCACAAAACTACACTTCTTTAGATTAATCAACATTTTCTCTTCTCTCAACTTTTCAAAGACTCTACGAATATGCATCAAATGCTCACCCAGGGAATTACTGAATATTAAAATATCATCTAAGTACACAATAACAAAATTCCCAGAAACTCTTTCAATACCTCGTTCATGAGCTACATGAATGTGCTCGGTGCATTGGTTTTCCCAAAGGGCATGACTAACCACTCGTATAGGCCCTCCTTGGTCTTGAAGGTAGTCTTTCATTCATCACCCTCTCAAATCCGGATCTGGTGATATCCACTTTTTAGATCTATCTTTGTGAAGTACTGAGCTCCACTCAAACAGTCCATCAGGTCATCCGTCCTTGGTAGGGGAAATTTGTACTTGATTTTTATCTTATTTATGGCCCAGGAGTCTGTACACATCCTCCACTCCCCATCCTTCTTTGGTGCTAGTACTGCAATTACTGCACATGGGCTCAGACTCTCTCGAATAAAACCCTTTCTCAACAACTCTTAAACTTGTCTATTCAACTCTTCATTTTTTGTAGGAGTCATTTTGTGAGCTTCCTTATTTGGAAAACTAGCTCAAGGGATCAAGTCAATCTGATGACTGATCTTCCTCACTGGTGGTAAACCCTTAGGTACGTTATCAGAAATAATCTCCTAAAACTCATCCAATAGTCTAGAAACTTCTACTGGCACCTTCTCACTATCTTCCTTATCCATTCTAGGAATCAATGCATAACACATACGCTCATGCTTCATGCCTTCTAAAAATTTCCTTTCATCAACAAAACAAATTCTAGCACTACTGCATACCTTTTCTTCATCCTTCTTTAGGGGTTTCAACTTATGGCGGACACCATCCTTCATCAAGGAATAAGTGTTTGCATGGTCATCATGTACAACATGCCTATTGAACTGCCACGACCTCCCCAACAACATGTGACATGCATCCATGGGGATGATATCACAAAGTACCTCATCACGATAGCTTCTGATCTTGAACTTCACCAAGCACTGGTCATTGACCAGAACTTTGTGGTATTTCTACAACCAGGAAATCCAATATGGATGTTGATGCCTTTCCCTTTTCAGCTTCAACTTCGTAACCATCTCTTCTGACACCAAATTATCGGTGCTCCCACTGTCAATAATGACATCACAACATTTGTCTTCATACTTGCACCTTGTGCAGAATAGATTCTTCCTCCATTATGGCTCCTTCTCTTCAGTCACTAGGGCTCTTCTAACCACTAGGGCTTCTCCCCTTTCTGCATCATCTGAATGCTCAGACTGAGCCTCCTCATCTACATGTACAACCCTTCGATGACCTTATGGCCTTCTGTCTGTCCTTCTCTGGTGTTGTGGACATTCATAGGCTCGATGCCTTTCTTCACCACAATGGAAACAAGTTCCTCTAAAACCACCTCTTCTGGGTCCTAGCCCAAATCTTCCTCGTCCTCTACCTCTTTGATCACCACTGTTTTGATCACGAGGGTGGTAGAAGTTATCATTCTTCTAGCCTCGATGGGTACCCACATCTTCATTTTTCCTTTCATCCTCATTTTGTCTCCCAGAAGATCTTCCACTACCCCTTCCGCTTTGACCTCCTCGTCCTTTTTGCTTGCTATCAAATCTTTTGTTCAGCTTCTCCTCAACTTTCAGAGAAAACTGGTATGCATCCTCAATGGTGGTCATTCTGACCAGGCTTAGCTCCTCTTGAATACTCAGTCATAACCCATTAAGATAATAGGCTACCTTCTCCTCGTTAGCCTTTGCATGGCCCGTTCTGATGATCATCTTATGAAAATATTTTGTGTATTCTTTCACAGATCTACTTCCTTGCTTCAACCCTTGCAATTTCTTCAGCATATCTAACTCATAGTCTATTGGTGTGAACTGCTTCTTCAGTTTATCCACCATACGATCCTAACTGCCGATCTTTCCTTTTCCTCTTTGATTTCTCTCCAACTAGACCTCTTTCCACCAAATATTTATGTGGCCCTTTAGCTTTTTTTTTACAAAATTAACCCAATTTGGGTCCTCTACTTATTCATACTAAAAATACCCTTCTAGCTCATTGATCCAATCGATCAACTCTTCTAGGTTCAAAATTTTGAAATAATTGGGGACTTCTATTCTGGGTCTTTTTTCGATCTTCAAAATGGCCCTTATCAGCCACATTTGATCTTGATCAATCACTTCTTCTTCCTATTCTACATATAAATCTTCCACCTCTTCTTCATCTTCACTTTCTCCTCTCCTTCTGAGGTTTAACCCTCTTCTCATTTGTTCCTGCAATGCATCAATTTGTCTTTGGAGGGCTCTGAAACCCTCGGTCGCTAATGGATCTCATTCGCTAGCATTTCTGCCACCTCTGGCACCACCACGCCTACCAAGAATCACTCTTGGAGGTATCTTGAAGATCTTGAACCCACGACCATGGTCTTGGTGTGAACTGCCTCATGATCAACGATATGTCCACACGCTCAAGAAAACCCACTCTGATACCACCTAACGAGGGAGTAAAACTGAGACACAAAAAATGATGCAAAAAACTAGAGAACTTTAATTATTGAGAATGGAACTTCTTACATGTAAAGGATCATAAATCCTCAAGCTTTGCAATACATGCAAACTACAGAAATTACATAAATTACAGAAGACCCCCTTTCGCAACATGTGAACTCTTTTCCCCAAAAAGCTACTCAAAAATCAGAAACTAGCCCATAAATAGCCCCTTTTCTAGTTTGGAGCCAAAAACAACATTCGAGTTATGAGTTTTGGCAGTTTGGCACCAAAAATTACAAATAGAAATTCAAAAATTGAGTCCTAATTCAAAAATTGGTAATTTTCCAAAAATTGGCCAACTTCCAGAAGCCATAACTTTGATCCAGGACTCCATTTTTTTGAATTGTTTGAACCATTGGAAAGGTCTCGGAGTGAAAACATGCTAAGAACTAGCCCTTCTAGTTCCAACGATTTTTGGGCCCGTACGAGACCATTTAGTGCCTCAAACTGGACTATGAAGGTTTTTCAGGGCAAAAAGCAGAAACTGAAACTTGAATAACTTTCAAATCGTGAATGATCTTAACCTGATTCTTTCGCCAAAGTGCTTATTTTTCCATCTTGAACCTTCCCATAAATTTTTTTCTTCCCACGCCTTCAAATTCACACCTATTAAAAATAGCAGTTGAGCAGAAAAAGTAGAAAAGTAGTTCTGAAAGTTGGGAATTCTTATTTGACGAAAAGGGTATCTAGAAATTAAAAAACATCTATAAAAAGAAAAAAAAAGGAACATAAATGGAAAGCATGTCTTTGGGTGATGCAAGATTACCCTCACACCACTGGATGCTCCTGCATCAAGTCCTCATGATTTATACCTCAAAATAAAGGATCTTTGATTTTCCCAAAGTCATAAAGTCAATTGAAGAAGGTGTTATTGTTTTGTAGATTCAAGTTAAGGAATTCAAGCCTAATTGGCATCCAATGCCTATTTTTTTGTTCAATATTATAAGTGGCTTATATGCATCTTTAAGAATGATGAAACCACACATTAGACTTGGTCAACATGCACTCAACACTTGGCATGATGGCTCAACCTTTTGCAACAACAGTTTTCAAATGGTTGTTTATGCCCAATTGATATCTATCGAAATATACCCACTAGTTTTCATAGTAACCATTAGCTTTTGTAAACTATAACAATATTTATGTTAATAGCTACTAGTTTACAAATTGTTTGATTTAATTTCTAAGTCACTATAATGAGTCCAAAGAAGATTTTTTTCACCCTTTGTAATATATTTTAATCCAAGAGTCACTTTTTTGTATTGAAATAGTGAACACAAAGCTTGTTCAAAAATGAAAGTTATGGAGAAGTCAATTTTTGAAAATAGTGCTACTTTTAACATTTTTTCCTTTCAAGTCACTATTCGTAAGAAAATTTTGATGGGGCATAAATTTCACCTCAATTATTGAAACTTTTGAAACTTTTTTCTATCAAAATATTGAATGGAATTCAAATTTACATGTATTTCTATGATTCATGTTTCTTATTTATCACAAATTGTAAAACTAACCATGCATTATAAATAGTTGATTTAGGCGTCCAATCTTAATGACATTATAATTTATAGTTGAGATCATTCTATGATGACTATGTTTTAGCACTAATAATTTTGGGGGGTTTAACTTGTTTTTTTTAGTTGATTTTTTCTCATAATTAGGTAATATCTAGAAAATATCAAATATATTATAGATCAATCAATATGGGAATGTATTATATTTCCATGTCATCATATATATGTTTAAAATAGGCATGCGTCTCCTTGTGCCTTTATTGGGTTTTCCATGAGATCTTAGATTTTAGGGGCTTGATGATGACCTTTTTCATCTTATCCTTCCAACAATTTTATAATTATAACTCTCTCGATTGTCTTCTTTAGTGTGAGTTTGACACAAAGTCATCCTCTCACTAAAGTGGGGGCTAAATGTAGTGTAGAAATATGTACCCCTTTACATTTTCACTCTTTGTTTGGGCCCTCCTAATTAAATTGGACTTAATTATACCTTAAAAAGCCTTATTTTACATTTACAAGCATAATGAAGGGGAAACCCGACAATAATTAATGTAAACACATAACACTTTACCTTGAGCAATGTGTGTTGTAGGAATAGTGACCTGGGACCCATTTTCCCATGGGTGAATGGGTCCTCCCTAGGCCTTTGAACCTAAATAATTTAGAATTATTTTTTGGTATTATTTTAAGGTCCTTGAATCCATATTTCATTGTCGGCCTATGATATTTGAATTTTGGGAAATTAAGGATACATACCTATAAATATAAAGTTATTTTCTAATTTTTACCTAGAATTTTCAAGATATCTCAGGAGCACTTTCAGGAGCAATTTCACAACTGCAAAGTTGATGATCAAGAGCATTGAAGAGAACAATTATTAGAGATTTATTACAACATTCAAGATTCAATCATCATGTCAAAGTCTTCTTGCATCATGCATGTTTTTGGACCTAATCTTGTGATGTAGGTTTCAAAATTCAATTCAAGCATCCAAACCATTATCTCAAGCATCAAGATCCACATCCATTGGATCCATTTCATCCAAGTTACAAATCCCCATTCAAAGGATTATACAAAGTTTTGTTGAGTGGTAGCATAGCATTTTTCATTCATTATTATTTCTTTCATGCTTTATTTCAATTCAAAGTGTAATTACCAAAATAGGGTTTGACTGAGGAAAAACACCATTTACCAAAAAAAAACAATTTCTCCCTTTTGTGTGTGTGTTGCAGATTTAGGTTGAAGAAGGATTGAAGACCTCTTGAAGTGCAAGATTGGAAAATTTTTCAAAGTTTCAAAAGTTCTCAAAGTTGCTATCAAATCATGGAATCTAACCTACAGATCTAATTTCTGCCTTTTCAACATTGAAACTTGGAAAAATCAGAAGTTACAGATTAGCATCAGAGGCTCCCAAAAGTTGTTGAAAAACCTTGAAAAAATACCCATGTGCCCATGGGAAAATGAGTCCCAAACAACATCCAAAAAGTGACTTTTGATGACAGGTACACATGCCTCTATCCTTCTCAGATCTGCTGGAACTTTTATGTTTATGTTAATATTGAGCTTTATATTGTTGTTGCAAGTTTGAATTGGCATAATTAGGTTGATTTTCTATTTTTTATTTTTTCTCCCAAAAGTGTTGTTTGAAAATTACCCCCATCCTCAAAGCATAAGGAAATTTGAAGATTCTCACATTGAGTTGATTCACCTAAGGGTTGTTAGTCAATTCTTTATGGGGATCTCATTTCCTAATGAAATAGTGAGAAATAGGTCCTTCATAACCCCTTGTTACCATTTCATATTAGTTAACCTAACATTTGAGCATCATAACTCTCTAATTTTTGGAGTCCATTTCAACCCTAGATTTAGGATTTGCATTACTTTGCATTGTATTGCATTGATTTGCATCTCATTTAGGGTTGTTTTCTTGCATTATTTTACATCTCATTTAGGGTTTTAGGTTTGCATTTTGGCATTCTTTAAAATATTGAAAATACAAAAATATCAATTAATTTTACATAGTATTTACATAAAATTGCATGATCAATCATTTACATCAGAAAATTGAATTGAAATTGCATCTAAAATTAGGTCTTTTTCCTTGTTATTTAACATCATTTTGCACTTACATATTTAGATCTAATTTTCCAAAAAATTGAAACTATAACCACCTATTTGAAAATAGAATTTGAAAAGCATAAAATCAACTCAAAACTTTGTAATTTGATTTTTCAAAATATTGAAGTGAGATCCATTCACCCATGGGTGAATGAGTCCCTGATTAGGGTTTTTTCTAAATTTTTGAGCATCAAAAATACTATTTTTGCATTTAGTTTGCTATTTCAGTTTCAAGAATTTTTGTTTTCTGAAATTGTTCATATTAAGGTTAATTTGTTAAATTTAGTGCATTTTTTGAATTCAAATTTGCATTTAAAAAATACATCATTTTTAATTTTTTACATTGCATAATTAATAAATTATCTTTCTTCAAATCTAAAAAATATGTAATCTCTTTACATTTCAATTCATTCTTGCATAATGGACACGTTTATTAGTAATATATGGAAGTCCTTAAAATATTTAGTTGATGTCCTAAGTTGTGTGTTTGGTAATGATCCAAATGCAATAGAACCTGATCATGCTCAACCAAACCCTATTTAATGTCCTTGTGAATTTGACATCTTAGGTGAAGATGATGAAAGCATGCATAATTTCATATGTAATTTCCTTAACAAGCTTGAGAACAATGCATCATTTTACCCCTCCATGCAACAACCAACACCTCCTATTATTCCACCACTAGAGATGTTCTATCTTTTACATCTTAATATTGAATCAAAAACCAAACCTAAACCTCCAACCATGAGTGAACCTAGTCTCTCTAACCAAGTGCATACTCATCTATCTTATACTAATAAATTTATGAACACACCCATCAACCTAGAAGAGACTTATGGACAAGGATTTAAAATCATAGCTAATAAAGGTTGTGACACAACAAAATGAAAATGAGATTCATAAGTTGTTAAGAAAACCCCAATTGAAGATACTAAAGTACTAGGATATCAAGACCCTCCTCCCTCCAGATCTTCTAAGGAAACAAATATCCTACATAATGAAAAAATCCTGCACAAGGATGATAGGATCATCTTAGGTCCACCTCCTTTGAATCCACCTAACCAACCTACTCAAACAAGTAAGAAATCCAAACCTTATAAATTCAAAGAATTATCATTCTTGCATACTAAAACAAAAAATTGAATGAAAAATGGACCAACTTCTCCATCTAGGATGGATTTAGTTGCCATCTATCCAAAGAAACAAGAAAGGTAAGAGTAAACACATGAATTATTGTGTATATTATAGAAATATTTGGAATATTACTAATTAGTTTATTTCACTAAAGATGATATTGAGTGAATTTGTTCCTCTTGAAAACTCTTATGACAAATCATAATTGTCCATAGCAATTACATGAATTTTTCTCCTTACCATCTAATAGTTATAGGATCATAGCATACTCACTATCACATGTTTTACATTACCTAAAAATCATTTCCCCTATTGCAAGGAGATCATGCTTACCACTTATCTTAGCTCATCCTTGTCCTGTACTTAGTGGGGGCAAGTAGTTAGATAGCCTTGTCCTAGTTTGGCACTTGACATTGTCCCTTTAGCTAGTTGTCCACCTTCTACATATGATGAACAATGTTGGGATGCAGAAGACTTTCTATAGGTTGACTCACATGTTTCATACTAGTCTTGAATTTTTTTTCATGTTCTTTGTGTTATTGCATGTGCATAATATGATCTCCCGTATCGTTCTGTTTGTAATGTGTTTATGTTCATTCCTCTATTTGTATCTACATTCTTCTATATGTCGTAAACCTTTACCTTTTCTCTTGTCTTGTGTTTTCATTTTGGGGATGACACAAGGTGTTGAGTCATTTAGGTATCTTCCATGTTGAAAAAAAATATTTTCTTTGTTTTCACTCTCTATGTGTCATTCTTCCCATTCCATGAGTTGTTCTGGAAATGATGACATTTTTGAGCTCTATAATATCATTGTAGAGAAGACATACACTGACTATGAATCTATGGATCCCTTATGTGTGATTTTGGGATTTCATTTTGGGTGCAACCCATTCCTTTTCAAGATGTAGCTTCATTTGGAAACATATTCTTGACGTAGGGCTTTCCAAGTAAACTCTCATGTCTTCTTTATTGTTAGCATTTATCATTTGTTTACTTTAAAGTATTTACTCACAACATGGTGTTTAGAAATTTCTTTAAAGGGGGGCATACATTGGAATTATCATTTTATTTATTTTTTACTATATCTCATTTTTCATTGTGTGATCTCCTTACTTCATGTGAGGTGTCCTTTTATTGGTCATTTCATTTGGTTTAATGTCCTCCAAGATTTTTAACTTTCTTGGTATATTACATTCCTCTTAGTGGTGATGCTACATATTACAATCCTTGAGTTGTGAATCTTTTATCCTCGACATGTCCTCTCTTGGAGAAATTAGGAACAATGTTCCCTAAGATAATACCTTACATGAACTAAGAAAAACCCCTTTGAACATGTCTTATCCTATTTACATTTTGTTCATAATTTTTTACCATAACATAGCTTGCTAACCTTGTGAATATATTTGAAGTTATGACCCTTTTTCATGGCCACCAAGCATAACACACCTTTCTTACCAGTGGAGCTATTTTTGTTCATAGTTGATTAACATAATGCAGCATGCTAATCCTTATGAAGCTTGAATTTCATACTGTGTAGTGCCTTAACAAAGTTATCAAGAGGTATAACTTCGGTATGATTATGGGTGCCTAATAAGATTATCTCATTTGCCACTTCTAGGGGCTCACCTAGTGGACAAAATTTTTTACTAGCCCATGTAAGTGTGCATGGTTGTTTGCATAGTGGACAACGAGTTCCACTTGTAAACATTTTTAGACAAATAGCTAATGTTTGATCCACATTGAGTTGGACAAATAGTCAAGGCTTAATCCACCCCTCTTCTTTTCTTTTTTTCTTTTTCTTTCTTTCTTTGAGTCTTTGACATTGTATGATTGAGTATCTTGTCATTGTTGCATATATATGTTTAACATAGACATATGTCTCCTTGTGCCTTTTTTGTGTTCACCATGAGATATTATATCTTGGGAGCTTGATCATACTCCTTGAACTTTTTCATATTATCCTTCCAACATTTGTACAATTAGAACTATCTTAATTTTCTACATTAGTGTGAGTTTGATGCAAGGTCATCCTCTCACTAAAGTGGGGGCTAAATGTAGTGTAGAAAAATGAATCCCTTTACATTTTTAAGGATTGGTTGATCCCTCCTAATTAAATTGGAATTAATTATGCCTTAATAATCCCTATTTTACATTTATAATCCTAATAAATTACATTTTTTCAAGAGGAAACCCAAATATAATTAATGCCAAAACATCAATTTACCTTGAGCAATGTGTGTTCTAGGAATAGCGACCTAGGACCCATTCACACATGGGAAAATGAGTCCTCTCTAAGAATTTGAATCTAAATATAAAATATGTTTTTGGCAGTATTTTAAGGTCCTTGAATCCATATTTCAATGTTGGCTTGTGATATTTGAATTTCAGGAAATTAAAAATACATATCTATAAATACAAGGTTATTTTCTAAGTTTCACCTAGCATTTTAAGGTTATCTCAATAGAAATTTGAAGGGAAATTTTACAAGAGAAAAGTTGATGATTGAGAGCATTCAAGAGCATATTATCAAAGATTTATTACAACATTCAAGATTCAATCATCATTTCAAAGTCTTCTTGCATCATGCATGTTTTTGGAGCTAACATTGTTATGCAGGTTTCAGTATTCAAGTCAAGCATTCAAAGCATTATCTCAAGCATCAAGATCACATCCATTGAAGCAATTTCATGCAAGTTGCAGATCTACATTTAGAGGTTTATATAAGGGTTTCTTGAGTGGTAACATGTCATTGTCCATTCATCATTCCTTCTTTCATGCTTTATTTCAATTCAAGGTTTAATTACCAAAATAGGGTTTAACCAAGGAAAACCCCCATTCACAAAAATCAAATAATTTTTCCCACTTGTGTGTGTTGCAGATTTAGGTTGAAGAAGGATTGGAGACCTCTTGAAGTGCTAGATTGGAAAAGTTATCAAAGTTGTCAAATCATGGAATCTAACCCACAGATCTAATTTTTTACTTTCTTACACTAAAACCTAGACAAATTAGAAGTTATAAATCAGCATTAGAGGCTCCCGAATGTTGTTAAAAAATATTGACAAAAGACCCATTTGTCCATGGGAAATAAGTCCTAGATAGCCTCCTAAAAGTGACTTTTGGTGACTAGTATACATGCCTCTGCCATTCTCTAAAAATATGTTGGAAGTTTTGTGTTTCTATTAATATTGAGCTTTATATTTCTGTTAAAATTTTGAATTGGAAAAATTAGATTGATTTTCTATTTTTTAGTTTTTCTCCCAAAAGTGTTGTTTGAACATTAGCCTCATCCTCAAAGCATAAGGAAATCTAAATATTCTCACATTGAGCTAATTCACCTAAGGGTTTTAAGTCAATGCTTTGTGGGGATCTTATTTCCTAATGAAATATTGAGAAATAGATCCATCATACCCCCTTGTTACCATTTCATATTGGTGAACCTATTTTTTGATGTTTCAAGAAATCAACTCAAAAATCTTCCATAGTTGATTTTTGTTTATGATTTGGAAAAAAATATCTACATTTCTATCAAGTTCATAACCTTTCTTGGTATTATGTTCTTGGAAATTAAAGAAGGAGAATTCTTCCTTAAAATATTTGGCGCATACTATATTAGGGAAATAATTGTTGCCAAGGACAAAACTTAATTGCACACTAGGCTTATTATATTGTGTAAACTTCCTTTGGACTTCTAATATTTGTTGGGTGAACTCCAACAATATTACCTTGTTGTTACATAACATGGGAGGAAAGAAACAAATTACTAAAAACTATATAATTCTAATATAATTTAATTTATGGAAATGGATAAAATAGTGTCCCCATCCTAAAATTAGTTTCTTGGTTTTGTTAGAAGAGTTAATTGAATTGACCAAGTATAGCTCACATGCTATTCAAGCATCTATAGCCTTAGAAGAGTTACTTGAATCACCCAACAAATTAAGGATTGGAATTTCAATATCATTATTTTCTACTTTTTGTAATTATTTTTTCTCATTTTGAGCACTTTTTTCCTTTATTTCCTCAATTCTTAGGCATTAAATCCCAAACATTGGGATGAGGACAAGAATTGGTCATCATGAAAAGAATATAACTACATATTTTTCACTTGGAAAAACATTACAATAGGTCTAGTATACATGTATTAACTTATGAATTTCTTAATGTGAAACAAGTGTTAGATTTCCATCCATAGCTTGAGACTTCATGAGAATCCAAACCCATAATAATGGTAACATCTTCAAGGTCAAAATAACTAGAGTAAATCAGCATCTCTAGATTCTTTGGCTGATCAAGTATTCAAAAATTCTAGAAACAAATCTTTCATCAAACATACCACTAGATATGAAATTAACATACACATTGACCATTCTTACTTATAAACCAAGAGAAAGTAGAAATGATGAAACAAAAGAAAAAATAAATAAACACAAACACCAAACTAAAATGCATATCCTACCATGTTACAAGTAGTTTATCTCCTTAGGAAGTGAATTGATGCTTTTGGAATTTTCTATGAATAGAAAAAAAAGTTCTCCTATTAGGGAACTGATCCATAAGGTACTTATCCTTAATATTTTCATAATATAGTAGTGTCCAAGCCATAGCTACTAAAAAAAATTATGATCTCCTTTTTCTCATGTGCTTTATCTCAAAGGAGAACCAATTTGGTGATCCTAAAGTCTTTTACTTCATATTTTTTCAAACCAACACTTGACAACATTATGTGTCATGAAATATTTCAAAAGAAAGTTGCCTTCCTTAGAAATTCAGAAAAATCCACGAAGCCTTCAATATAATAGTCCAAGTTTATCGAATCGTGATGAAGCGAACCCTTGTTGACAATGGTTCGACCCTGAATGTGTGTATCATGAGCCTTTTGGAAAAGATAAAAATGAGTAGGAGTGACATTAAACCCAATTCTTTATCTATTTGTGGATTTGATAGTATAGGAAAAAAACTACTTAAAGTCATCACATTACTTATTAAAGTTGGGAAAGTAACATTACAAACTCTGGTCCATGTTATCCCTAACGATCTTTCTTACAACCTCCTCCTAGGAAGACCTTAGATTCATGAAATGAATGGAGTGCCTTCTAACTTGCATCATGTAATTTGAAGTATGTTTATAACAACAAGGTTCAAATGTAAAAGCTTATCTTGAACCTGAAAGTTGCTTGATTTTTGAGAGAGAAGGACAAAATCTAGAATCATCTACAAAAAATGAAGTTACAAAGGAAGAATAACACAAGAAGAAAATTGATGAAGTCACTAAGCTATTAAAAGATGATTTGGGTTCCTTAGATTTCACACCAACATCCATGGGCGAATACAAGATCATAGACAAATATTTTGAAAAGGGAAAAGAAAAAGTAGTAAGGTCAACACGAAATTCAAAAGCATCCACCTCAACCACTTTAGAAGATCAAGCCAATTACACAACAAATTTTGACAAAGCTAATTATGAACAACCATCAAATCCTAAAGAAATGAAAAAACTTTATGTAAGAGGTTATGAACTTATGAGACAACTTGGTTATAGTGGAAAAGGATGTGGTGCTAGAGAACAAGGTATCCATGTCCCTATAGAGCCTAACATGTAAGAAACAACTCATGGTCTTGGTTATTATCCTTTGATAGAAATGAAGACATCAGACAAGTCTTCACTTAATATCAGCAACCTTACAAAAGATTCTTCCAAGACAATTTTAACTTTGGTGCATCCTGAAGTTATAGATACTACATGTGAACATATTCCATTAGATATGCATATATTTGATACTTTGTCTACTTATCATCAATAACAATAGTTGCTACTCCTTACGATGTAATAGTTGTATAGGATACTCACTACTGTATGTTTTACATTCATGGAAAATCATTTCCATATTGCAAGGAGCAACATATTACCATCATTCATCATCAACTCACTCTTGTCCCACACTCAGTGGGGGAAATGGGTGAAGTAGCTTTGTATGTTGTAAAGATGATTCTCGTTGCACCAAAAGATCGACCTGTTAATGCTTGATACAACTGTTGGATTTATACCAGATCAAGATTCACATGAGGAGGTTAAACCATGTCACGAAGCCCAAGTTCCACACTGGACTATGCCTACCACAGGAAGAGGAGACCAAGGGTCACACCTTGCAACAATTCCCCCAGCACAAGCATGGGGTTCAAACCTGTGACCTCGACTCTGATACCAATTGTTGCAAAGATAGTTGTCATTGCACCAAAAGATCAACCTGTTAATGCCTGATACAACTGTTGGATTTATACAAGATCAAGATCCATAAGAGGTGGTTAAACCATGTCACGAAGCCCAAGCATCACACTGGACTACGCCTACCACTGGAAGAGGAGACCAAGCATCACACCTTGCAACATTGTCCTCATATGTCACTTGTCATTTTCTCTTTTAGCTAGTTGACAACCTTCCATGTATATGTAAGAGCAAGCTTGGGATGTGGACGACATGGGGTGATCCCACAATAGTGGTTTACAATTTTTGGCCAAACTGGACATTGATTTTTTTTTTTAACTAAATCTTCACATTCGGGCACCTAAAGCGGTTAAACAATGAGGAATTTGAAGATGATGCAAACTAGAGTCTTGTCACATTTTATCTGTAGATTCTAAAAATATTTTTTTCAAAATTTTTGGAATCAAATTGCACTTCTTTTTCCATCTCCCACAAAAATTGGTTTTTTTTTTAAAATAGCATTTTTAAAAAGTGATGCACATCGTATAATGCATAAATTTTTTCCTTGAAGGATTAAATTCTAATTATTTTGAATTTAAATTTGTAACTCCAATATCTAGTGCTTCCACTTGGTTAGATAGTTTTTTATTGAATTTTCTTTAATCGAGTTTCAAAGTCAAACCAATTACAATTTAGACATAACGTGACCATATAATGCATAACTTTTACTATATGTATCAAAATTATTTTTCTTTTTTTTGTTGGATCAAGGACTCCAATATCTGGTACACTCATATTTTTCAAAAAAAAATTGATAATCTTCTATTTTTCCACATGTGTAGAATAGAGAGTTTTGTTTTCAGTGAAAAACCTATATTTAATAAAACTTAGAAAAAAAATAGATAATATAATCAAAACATATTAAAATTATATTCATTGGATAGATCATTTTTAGGGCAACCTGATACCAGTTGCATTTCTGAGATCTCCTCCATTTTCATTCTCAAATCAAGCTTCGAAGTGCAAAATTATAAGCAATTTTGGTGCCTCAGAAGATGTGGGTGAAAATAAGGGGGTTCCATTGAACATAAATCAAATGTTCGGTCGAATGATGGTTCAACCGAACCCATTTAACATACAATAAAAAAATAGATTTAAATGGGGTTCGGTCGAACATGCTAAACATGTTCGGTCGAACCCCCTCTATTAAAAATTAATATTTAATATTAATATAAATATAAATTATATTATTTTTAAATTATAATAAATAATATACTTATTATTTCAATATATTTTAATAATTATATTATTATTATAATATTAAAAGTATATGGTTAAAAACTATATATTAACTTTTTCTAATCATCGCTTTTCAAATCTTGGATTTTTAGGCTCAACACGAGTGTCATGAAAGCACTCTCCTTAGGCAGGATAATGAGAAGCTTTGCTTGGAGAACATGGAAATTAAAGAATCCATGAGAAATCCCATATGCACCAACTTTAGAGCACCTGTTGTTATTGCAAAAGTCAGTCTTCAAGAGAAGCAACTACGCATTGAGAATATTCGGTTGAAAGATGAGGTCTATTTGCACAACCTAACTAATTTGATGATCTGCATATTCCAAATTTTTGTATTCTCAAAATGTAAATTGTGGTTAAAAGGATTATGAGTCACTCCTTTTTTAGCTATTCCTATTCTTATTCTAATGTATTTACAACTCTACGAACCTCGTAGATTTTATTTTCTCAAGAAATATTTTTAGTGCAATGATTTTCCCACAATGATGAAATTGCTTCATATCATATACTATATAAGATTTAGAGACTCAGAAGGTTATTTTATTTTGATGCTTTAAAACACCTGAGCAATGAATTTGAAGATTCGTTAGCTTTGTGCTTATGCGTATTCTTTAACTATTCTTATGTTTTTTTTAATGGGCCCGCATGGAATTTTTCAGCTAGAGAGAATGACAAGTATGGTTGGAAAATTTTACAGAAGGCTCATATCATTGACTTGAGAGAGAGATATGGAGGGAGTGGGAGAGAAAGGGAGCATGGGGGTAGGAGGGAGAGACTTGAGAGAGAGAGGGGGTAGTGGGAAAGAGATAAAGGGTAGGGGGTATAAGGGTAGAGGGGAGAGAGGAAGAGGGAGTAGGAGGGAGACACTTGAGAGAGAGGGGGGGGGAGTGGGAGAGAGATAAAG
Organism: Sequoia sempervirens; assembly: GCA_007258455.2. NCBI lineage: Eukaryota > Viridiplantae > Streptophyta > Pinopsida > Cupressales > Cupressaceae > Sequoia > Sequoia sempervirens. Next base: position 154,543,427 of record VDFB02026320.1, read on the forward strand.
GGTAGGGGGTCCCAGGGTTTAAAGGTTAAAGGTAGAGGATCTTGAGAGGGAGAGTGGGTAGGAAGGAGACACTTTCAAGAGAGAGAGGGGGGGAGTGGGAGAGAGATAGAGGGTAGGGAGTAGAAAGGTTTAGGGTTTAAGGGTTAGGAGTAGATGGGAGAGGGGGAGAGGGGGTAGGAGGGAGAGACTTGAGAGAGAGAGGGGGCGAGTGGGAGAGAGATAAAGGGTAGGGGTTGTACAAGGGTTTAGTGTTTAAGGGTTAAGGGTAGAGGGGAGAGAGGGAGAGGGGGTAGGAGGGAGATACTTGAGGGAGAGAGGGGGGGAGTGGGAGAGAGATAACAAGTAGGGTTTAATGGTGTATGGTAGAGGGGAGAGAGGGAGAGGGGGTCGGAGGG
>VDFB02026320.1:154543841-154558661 GCA_007258455.2 Sequoia sempervirens
ACTTAATTTTAAAATTTACATAGTTTCCCATGGAACAATTCAATGGAACAAATTATATAAGTTTTATATAAGTGTATATAATTCTTGAACTTAACTATTCCATGAAACAAATATAAGTTGTATATAATTGTAATTTAGGAAAAATGATTTAAAAAAAAATCACTACGTTTCAAATAAGGATTGAAATCATATATATGGGTTTACATGCAACCAAAAAAAGTGAGAGATGATGCTATCAAAGATTCTTGAACTTAAGAATTTTCCATGGAACAAATATGTACATATAATTGTAATTTACAAAAATGATTTTAAAAAAATTCACTACATTTCAAATAAGGATTGAAAGCATATATATGGGTTTACATGCAACCAAAAAAAGTGAGAGATGATGCTATCAAAGATTCTTGAACTTAAGAATTTTCCATGGAACAAATATGTACATATAATTGTAATTTACACAAAATGATTTACAACAATGTACAAGTTGTACTATAAGTTCTCATTTGAACATGTATAGGAATACAAGTGAACTTGAAAACCATGGATATAATCTACATCAAAGATTTTGGTTCAACCTGCTCTTCAATAACATGTAGAATTTTTTGATGATCATCACTATCTAGTCTCCATTTTCTTCGGCCACGTGCATGTGGAACTGCATGAAGATGTAGAGCGGTAGCAATTATTAAGTGACTATATTGATATACCTTGTTATTAGGTTGATAGTCAACAAAATGAATCCCATGCTGAACAACTTTGACTTGTTTTAGATATTTCCCTTGCACTACAACAAAACTTACATGGTAAACATGAACCTAAGGTAAGACATATGAATGTGTGCAACATTTTTCATGCTCAAGGTTTGTACAATATATATTTAATGTTTATAATGTAATGTGCACATGTGAATACAATGTATATAAAAATTTAAATTCAAACTCACCTGTGGGAAATGACATTTGATCACTTGTTTAAGGTTGTGCTAGCTTATTCCTCTCTTTTGTGCAATGCAATAAATAATAGCTAACACCTTCAATGTTTCCAGGCTCTACTGTGACTGCAAAAACATCTCCTGTACACCTAATTTACACAAAAAAAATTCTAAAAAAATTAGAAATTTCTCTAAATATCATTAACTATATATATAATATTTAAATTATTGAAAAATTACACATGTACCTTTTCTAACCAATCCTGAAATATGGTCATAATCAATTCAAATCAAAGGAATGTCTTCAAATCTTTCTTCGTCATTTTCATCATATGTTTCTGAAACAACTAGTGGAACCATATCCCATTTACCAACATATCCAAGTTCTTGATTGTTGCATGCATAATCAGAGTTTCCCTCAATGCACTTAGTGCAAAAACAAGAGTAATCCCTTGTGTCTAATATCCATCCATGGCGACTATCTGAACTCCTAACACAATGCAAAGATCTTGTTTTTTCTACCATCTTGCATCCATGCATCGATCTTCTATCCACACCTAGATACATGTGTACAACAAAAAAATTATGTGAACAAATATGTATATATATATATATTAAATTTAAATAAATTCAAAATTTTGATTTAATGTAATTTATACATACCCGATATCTCCCAAAACACTCTATGTGGAATGTGTCAGTTTTTTTTTTAAGATGTGTCGACCACATTTGATGCAAAGTGTTTCTTGCACCATTCAAAAACATCATGTGCATTGTCTAGACAATCTTCTAGATAACTCATTTGATACTTTCTTAAAGCTCGTTTGATGCATCATGCTCACCCTTTCCATGCCCACTCTAAAAAAAACTCCAAACATGTGTTTTTTTGTAGATTTTATGATATCTACAAAGTGCATAGAATGGTCATGAATATTTGAATTGTGCCACACATCCATCTGATATACAAAATGATTTTCAAATTTTACACCCCTGCTTCTCAAATTCTTAAGAAATATTGTAAAGCAATGTTGGACAAAAAGTGTGCCATGCTCTTTATCATCACTAATATAAAAGTGATATTCTTTCTTAATGGCTCGTTCTTCATCTATATTCTCAACACCATCCAATTCTGATTGTGCATGTTGATAACACACATGAACCTTAATAGTGATCTACTTTGAAAGTAATACTCTGATTGAATCTCCTTTTGATGTATAAAGGAGTAATTTTCTGCAAAGTCAACTACTGATAGGACTGTTCCACATGGGAAAGTATCTATCAATGTTTGGAATTGTTGTGCTTGCCACTTAGAAAAAAAGGAATGTTGTATGTATGGTCATATCAATTTTTGAAAATTTTCCATAAATTTTCCAATGGGAATCTCCTCTTCTGCATAGTTCAACCTTGTGTATTCTTTCCCAAAATTTGTTTGCAACTTTACATACTTGTACCTGTGTAACTAAAATATGTGAATAACTAATAAACCACACAATCAATGAAACATTACATTAAAGAGAATCCAAATAACAATCTATGAGAAATTGAAACAAATAAACTCTCTAAAAATAATACTTAGCTCTTACAATTAACTATCTTTGTTAGGTTAGTATCCTCAATTCTTTTAGGAAATTTAGCCAAATTTCCATGTCTCACAAATTCCTTTTATGCAATTTATTTAAGGTCCATTTTCATGATCACATAATAGACTTTATGAACAAACTTTCCTATTTAGGAGGTTCATTTTGAAACCCACATCTTTCTTCTCTCATCTTTTGAAACACCTGATAGTAGAGATCAAATTCAATATGATAACGACAACAATAAGTTTCAAAAAACTTGTTTATATTCACATAATATGGCTTTAACCTTTGAAACTGTGTACCTTGGAATTTTACCCTATTTTAATGTGCAAAATAACTAAAAATACAAGTGGAAAAACACTAAGAACACTTCAATGATTAGCCTAAAGAGTGATAAAACAAGGAAAATAGATGAAATAAAAATGCAAATCGATTATACCTTCCTTGTTGTTGAAGACTCCTTGGTTGGCCCTTGATTTAGATGAATTTGTGTGCTCCTTGGATGGCTTTTTGGTGTTACTAGATGCAAGATTGATAATGCAAAATGACTAAATGGATGGCTAAATGATAGTGAATGCTTGAGAATGCAAATTGACAACATAAGGTTGCTCAAATGAAAAAGTGTTCAAAATGCCCTTGAGGAGGGGGTATTTATAAAAGAATTTGAATTCTCTAGAGAATTCAACAGTTGAGATTCATCCAACAAGGTCAAGATGAAGGGCTATGGTGGGTTGAGAACTCACAAGCCCTCAAATCTTGACATGTGGATGGTGAAGTGGCTAAGAGGAGATGAAGTGTAAGTGAGGTGGCCAAAAGGTACATGAGGTGAAGGAAGGACAAGTACCTTCCAAGTACATTGGGAGATGGGAAGAACCTTGGGTGGATAAAAGTGAATTTTAAATTCACAATGATTGGAAGAATCTAGTGGATAAGACAATGTTCGCAAAAGGTGGGAGTTTGTCACATGTGACTTGATGTGACAAGTCAAAGATTCTAGAAGATGCATGGGAAAAGGGGATTCTAGGAGGAATAAAATGTGAATTAAAAATTCACATGGGGAAGAGAGGGGCCTAGGGTGAATAAAAAGGAATTAAAAATTCCTTGGGGGATGGGGAGAGTTGACCAAGGTACTAATTAGGTTTGACTAATCAGTAATTAGAGGATAATTAGGGGTTAATGAGGATTAGAAGCCAACTTGCAAAAGTTGGAGGATGTGACACATCCTAATCAAGGATTAGGCATGTGCACATCCTTAATGAAGAGATTAGGAGATGAATTAGGATTAGATGAAAATGACATGTGAGGAATTAAATAAATGTAATATTTATTTAATTCATTTGATGAAAAGGGGATTAAGGAGGGTAAGGTATTTAATTATTAATTAAATACCTCAAGGATTTGGCATAATTAAGGATATTAATTAAATAATAGTAATATTACTTAATTAACTTGGAGAAGAGGATGTTTAGATAAAAAGTGGTAAATTTGGATAAATTACATGTCCAAATTTGGATGTCTACAGAAACATTCTTTGCCCAATCTTTATATGAGGATATGCATTACAAAAGTTCATATACATCTCAAATTATGTTATCTCTAGCCAATGTTTGATATGATTTTCATAAATACTAGGTCCAATCCTATGTCCCATAACATCTCTAGTATTTGATGATGGATGAGTCAGATCATGCCAAAAGCCTAAGACCAAGTTCCTAACAACATCTTCAATCCTGACAAAATGGGGAGCTCTACACATAATTTCCCAATTGCCTTCTAAACTCTCATCCAAAAACTTTTTGTTTCTCATATTTTATCAATGTGGCTCTACTATAACCAATTTCAGTTGATAGTGCATACATTTTTCTTTTTCTTGATATATCTTGATGTACAATAGATGTCAACATCACCCTTCTTGTAGTGGCCTTATCCACTGACAGAGATCTTTTCCCAATGGAATTTAAACCCTTTCTAACATTTTTAACAATATCCTTTTGTAATTCCATGTGTTTCTTCTTATTTGATGTCAAATGTACACCCAAAAATTGTAGTGACTCTTTGATCTCATCACAAAGAAGTAAACATGATAACAATTGGTTTTTTTCAAGTGTATCAAGATGATTGATCATTCCATTTATAGATTTAGTCATTGACCTCTTTCTTTTATTATAAGGTTGGTTGGCATAATATTTCAGTTTCTCCATATCCATACTAGTAGAACGATAAGACATGATGCTATAAGTGAGAGAAGTTTCTACTAGTTTTATATGCTCATCCATACTAGTAGAACGAAGTGATCTTGACCCCTCTCCAAGAAGAATTGTTTGAACTTGGGTCTCCTCCCTAACTTCAAGGTCCATGTGTTCTTCAATGGATTCATTTGATCCAATATCTAGATTTGGCTCGACTCCAGCTTGAGGAATCCCTAGAGCATAAAACATAAAAATAATGAGAACATTGAAGTGATGAAAAGAAAAGACCAAAGACACAAAACAACTACATGGGCATGTATGAAAAAAAATCCATAAATGCATAGCCAAGGATAGGATACACATAGGTCAAATTACATGCCAAGAATCAAAGTTTGAGGATTATGCATACAAGTGACTTAGAAATTTTAGGCTAGTGATATAGCAAAGGAAACCCTTAGAGTATAAAAGTATTTATAGTAATTCAAGTGCAATAAATCTTGCATGACCAAGATGACTTGAGGACATTTAAAATTATTTATATTCATTCAAGTGCAATAAAACTTGAAAGTTTGAAAAAGCACAAAATAAGTACAAAATGAAGAAGAAAAAAAAGACAATATAAAAACAAGACCTAATAAAAATGAAAAGGAAACAAAGAAACAATTTTTTTAAAGGGGATTGTTTATATTGTCCAAGAAAAATGAGACATATGTGCAAGGACAACAAATCTCTCCTATTCTTTCAATTAGGATTTCTTGGTCTTGGGTGTATATCTCCACAGTGAAATCTTACAAAAACTTCAAGATGGATAATTGTAAACTAATAGGTACTCCAATAAATGATGGTATGAAACCTTCAAAACAAATGTGTTTTAAGACATAAAAGGAATAATAGATATCATATAACTATTATTCCTTGGCACCATATAGCTTGAATTTTGATGTATACATGTGTTAGTCTCTAGAAAACCTGACATTGCATTGGCTTTAAGTATGATTTGAGTTCTAATTTTCAAATAATTCTAGAGCTTAGAATTGGGCATTTATTAAAATATTTTAAAAATATTTTTAAGGAACTATTGATCATTAGATTAAATTCAATGGGAGTTTAGAAAAATGTTAAGCTAATTAGATGTTGCAATGTAGATTGGATAGGGGATATTGATCACCAAATATAAACATTAGAATGCTACTTCATTGTACATGAAGGTGTAGTTTCATGAATAATTAAGAAAAATAATGGTTTCTTTTAAAGTGCAAAGTTAGAATATATAGGAATTTTCAAAGCCATAAAATAATTAATGTGGTTGAAAAAATTATGAAAATCAAAGTCCAGCATAGTGAGGGACACAAAATTTAAGGTTTCATTGGAGAACTAAGCATGTATTGAAGTACACTATCATTTTCTTCATGAACAAAGTAAAGAGAAAATTGTGTAGATGCAATACTCAACAATGATAATGTGATGAAAAAAACATTAAATAAAGGTATTGGTAAAAGATAAGTCTAAGGTTTGTAGGGAAGGATTTAATGTACAATATTTTAGTTTAAGAGTACATTTTAAGTTGGGGTATTGTAAGTTGAAAAATAGTCATACATTAAACATTTCTAATTTTAATAAGAAAGCCAATGCAAAATGTATGCACATACAAATTTATTTTTAGGTTTACTAACCAAATTATTGGGTGGAGTAATCCACATTATGGATTCCATCCCATCAAATGAATACTCTCTTTTTTTCAAAGTAAACGAATTTAAATTGGACATTTCAAAGTAGATTTAGTCTTTTATAAGACTCTTAAACACCTAAAAAAAATTGAGGTGTTAATAAAACTCCTAAACACACACTTGAGAGTGAGAGAGAGAAGAAACAAGCATGTACCCTGTTTCTTTCTATGATAATTTTCCAAGTTTTTTTCACGCCTCTTTTGTTCTTCTTCTTTTGACAATTTTTGTTGAGACACATTTTTTCTTTTTCTTTGTTGTCCCATTTTCTTCTTCAATTTAAAAATAACTCAAAACAATTCCTCTACCAAATTAGTTAAATTCTCCTCCAAATTTTTCCTTGATTGATAAAAATGAAAAGTTGTCGAGCTCCATTATTTGCCTCCTTGATAAATGTGCAAAAAATTCTTCTCCAAAATCTGCACTCCAAGTGATATAAATGAGAATTAATCTTGCAATTTGATATCCAGAATAATGAAAAATAAGCTTCTATTTCTATGCATATGGGATGGGAAAAAAATTATTCTAGTGTACATGGAATAACTAGATCCTAGTTTAAATGAATCAAGTAGTAAACAAACAAGTTATTTTGAATATTATGGAGTTTTTTGTTATTTAATTCATAGGTATGCACAACATATCTAGTAATTTTAGAATTTTGTTAAAGTGTCAAAAATGTATATTAGAGGTATAATTTGAATTGAATTTTCTTAATTATATTTGTTCAAATTGAATTTCAAGTTACTTGTCAATAATGTATAATAGAGGTATAATTTGAATTGAATTTTCTTAATTATATTTGAATTGAATTTCAGGTTACTTGTCAAAAATGTATAATCTAGAGGTATAATTTGAATTGAATTTTCTTAACTATATTTGAATTGAATTTCAAGTTACTTGTCAAAAAGATTATATTTTGTTCTCAACTCAATGGTTCATGTTGCTTAAGTCATTTTTGAAAAAATATTTATTGTGATCAACATGAATGAACTTAATTATAAAGTGGCATTGATTTCCCTAAAATTCTACTAGAGATAAAATGTATATTGAATATAAGGAAATGTAAGTTGTAAGAGATCATCAAATAAGAAAACATGTATATTGAATATTTAAAGCAAATGCATACATATATTATGTGTAAACATGTTTAAACCATAAGAAAACACATGTACATACATGTAAAGGGATTCAATGTATAAACATAACACATATTTTAAGAAAAGAGGAAAATGTATGTATATATCATATAAGAAAATATATGTGCATATCATATAAGAAAATGTAAATTAAAGATCGTAAAATTTTGAATACCAAAGATCAACAAATAAGCAAATGTATGTATATCATATAAGCAAATGTAAGCTAGAGATCATCAAATCTCGAATACTAAAGATCATCATATAAGAAAATACATGTGGTAAAGATCATAAATCTAGTGTGCAGGGCCTAATATGAATGTCTACTCCTAGTCGAATGACCATCTGAATGAGAATGGTCCTGCTCTAATGGATGTGTTGAGCCCTGCAAATAAAATTGTGTATAGGATGTGTTAAATACATATAATTTATATTAAATAAATTTTATGAAAGTTATGTTTAAATGAAATTTTATTTTTAAATATCATTTTAGATCTATGCATACATAGATATTGCATGTACATATACACATGTGATTATATAAAAATGTAAAAATCACATGTCCACTAGCAGAAAAGTCATCCGTAGAGTCACATTGATCATGCACACGATCTGGACCAAGGCTAGGAGTGATATGAGGTATGTCCACCTATAACAATATATATACATATATATATATCAACGTACATGAATATCTAGTTAAAAAAAAAATTTAAAAATAATGAAAAAAGAATTGAAACATGCACATGCACACATACATGCACATCATCTGATATCGGATGACCTAAGTCCTCTGTAAGGGTTGCCTCCACCATATCCACCACATAGTCAAGTGACAAATCAACATCTGCATCCATCTGATCTATCCCATGTCGTGCCATAAATGATGAATGTAGAGGACTATGAAGGTGAGATGGAATTGGTGATGATGAACTAGAACCAATCAACATATCAGTAAAACCCATAGTCTGTGCAGTTGTCGAATGAACTATAGATGGATCTTGATGTGCAGTAGTGCTTGGCTGAGAGTGATGGGATCTTGGAGCTAAACAAAATCTGTGTGTTGTAGCCAAACGATCTCTGACATGCTCTATACCGATCCCATAGTCTGATGCAAAGTGGGCATGTGCCTCCAACAGGTCCTTAGCCAAACAATGCAGAGTCCTATGTGACATATCTCTTGTAAGTGCATCAATCTATGTAGGAGTAGGGATGCCAGACACTGTAAAAGGATCCATGGTGGTCCACTGTGCTGAAAATGGCGTGGATCAAGAATGTTTGGACATCAAATATTGACCTACACGATCATTAGATATCCTAGTGGTGGCAGCCGCAATGTCGCCTATAGTGTCAAATGCTTCCATTTAGGAAGCAATGACAACCTCATATGCTATGGGGGCTAGAGGTGGGATGAGAGCAAGAGATCTCTCACCAACGAATGCCCTAAACATTGGGGTTGGTCTACCTCCTTGATGATAGGTGGGCCTATTGGAAAGCCTGCCACACCCTTGACCAACATATGGTGGAATGTCTAGGTAGTTGACTTTGAGGCCCAAATGGACCTGAACATACAACTGCTAAACAAAATATAATGGAATCTGGTCATTGTTTGGGTATTGACCATGTGCTGTGAGAAATTGTGGGTAGATCAATTCAACCATAGCATGATCAACACATCTAGTGACCTGGTATCCCCTAACCTTACATTTTGATAAAAAGGAAAAAAAGTGCTCTTTATCATTTCTTTGGTCACACTATCCTATATTTGTTTAAAAGGAACATCACCATGTACTTCTTTCTGCATGCGAGAAAGAATAGCAGCTACTCTATCAGGGGAATATGAACTAGTCCTCTCTAGTTCATCTCTTAATTTTTCTAAACTATGTAATATTGACATACATGGTTCAGAATATATCCTAGGGTTTGCACCTTGTGCTAATGAGTCTCAATTTTTTGATCTCATTAGTGGTATTTGCAAACAAAGAATTTGGCTCAGGTGGAACATGATCTACATTTTCCATGTTATATATATATATATATATATATATATATATATATATATATATATATATATATATATATATACAGTACACCTAAAAGAGCAATGAGACGCTGGTAAATAATTTATCTAGATAAAGGGGATACAAATCTAAAACAGTTGTAATAATTCATCTACTCATCAATAATATTTTCATACCATTAACAATTTGAAAAGAATTGGAAGATAAATATAATCTCATAAAGAGAATGAATTTAATGGAAGATAATATAAAATGCTCCATATGAGGATGAATTTTATCATTACATTATGAGTGAATCATCTCAATTATATAGCCAAGAACATCAAAAAACTATAGATTGGAAAGAAAAATAATCACACATTTATCATATTTTTATATGTATAAAGTTTAGATACCATCAAACTATTTAAACTTATAGATTGCATAAATCTATAAATTGAATCGTTAAAACTAATTTATTAAGAATCAAATCTAATAAATTTTGACTTCATATTGCATACTTGTTATAAATATCTGACTAATCCAACCATACATTTTATATATGTTAAAAAATATATAATTATTATGTCCATAATTTTTCACTAGAAAAGCCCAGTATTTTTTTTTTTTTGAATCCTTTAATTACGCTAATTAATGCTTTAAGCATTTATGATGCAACAATAACCATCTCCAATAGAATTAACATCCTTTCTTTAATTAATTTGTTGGTTTAACTTGCTAATTTGATACTATATTATTAATGCATCTCTCACTATTAACTATACTTTCAATATTAAATTTGCAAGTATCACAATTTAATGGTTACACTAATAATATTCTCATTATAATGGTTATGTCATCATAACCCACAATGAGTTGTTCCTACTTCTATTTCTTGTTGACCGTAATTTCAATATGGTATTATGATTATTAGGATAGTTCCTCATGACCCAATGATGGCATTTAAAGTACTAAATATGTAAATTTTGATGGTAATAACAACATGAATAATTATATGGTTTGCATTTATTTATTTATTTTCCTCTAATATTTCAACATCTATAAAAAGTTTTGCTAAAAATGGTATCCAATTATCGATGAGCATTAATAAGGTTAAGTATGCTAACATTAGTATTAAGGTAACTATCGATATGAATATTGATAAGAGTATTAACAATACTCGGTGATATTAAGGCTCCCTCTACAATTAATACAAACATTCTATCAATTTTATTACTCACAAATAATATTAAACTTTACTCATAATAGAAATGTTAATGTGATAGTGATATCATGTTTACATATACCCTCATTTATACAATTACAAATACCATCCATTAATACCCATAGATCAATACTATAATAAATTTTATTAGTAATATTAATAATGTGTGTGCGTGTATATATATTTACAATAGTACATAAACACTATTATTTGGAAGCTCATTGTTGCTTGCAAAACTTTTATTACCATCTTAGCATCCCTAATAAGATTATCAATAAAATACTTTTCTTACTCGGGTGATTTTATCTGTGACTTATTTTAGTATGACAATCCTATTGGAGTTAAAATGACACTGAGAGGGGGGGGGGTGAATCAGTGTCTTAAAAAATTTGACCAATTTTCAAAAATTCAAAAACATAGCTCAGATTTGATCTCAATATTACTCTAATTAATGCATTCATGAGTTGAATGTAATCATTCATAAATAGAATTGAGAAAAGTAATATTCCCACCAGTGAACTGAAACAAAAACAACATAGTAAAGTAGTGAGAACTCAGAAGAACAAAGAGACACAAGATTTTGTCGACTGGAAAACCCTCTTGGGGTATAAAAACCACTCCCAAAAGTCCTTGCAGGCTTAACTTTTAATCAACTGTTCACAATGCCTTATAGGCCAATTTTAGAGCACCCACTCAAGGAGAACCAACCCCTCAAATTATGTTTTGAACAATAATAATAACTCAGAGGATTTCTCTATTTTTAGTTAAGCACATATTTCTTTGTTTTCTCATCTACAAAATACCCTAAGGATTCAATAATTGAATCCTTAAAATACTATATAAAAAAGAAATTTACAATGTCTCTTCCTCTTGTTATTCAGATTTGGATTGCATAGTTTTTTCATACATTTTCATATAGCCAAGGAATGATAATCTCAGAATTACAACCAGACAGCTTACACTGTTTTCACCACTGGTTTTTATATACATTTCAAGTATGTCTGTTATGAAGAAGGTCTTCAAAGAATGCATTTTTCACAAGAATCTGAAACTCACTTGCTAATTTTAGAATATGAAGCTGAATAATGACAATATGTAGATGATGGTAAAAATCAAGAGTAACTCCTATCCAGAAAGCTTTAATTTTTGCACTGAATCAAGAGATTTCAAATTGTAACTAATAGATTTTCATCAAAACTATGACTGCCCACCAGCTAAGAACCATAACCTCTCAATTCTCAGAGAATATTATGCCATGTAACTATTATGAGATTCGATGCCAACCAATGATGTCCGGTTGCAACTATACTTAGAAATTCCCATGTCGACTACAATGTTTGAGTCTTCGTTAATCATTCGCTGAGACAACCCTATAAGTATGCCGAAGGAAATTATAACACTGCCAGTCACCTGGTGTTCTTTTCATTTTGTTAAGACCTCTCGTAGACCACATTATGTTTCACCGAAAACCCTTTTATCTCTTATGTTTCACTATGACATTCTGCTGTCGGGGAGACATTTTGTAGATAATGCTTTGTTTTACCAAAAGTCATCCTTTCATCTACTGTCACTGAGAAAATTCATAATCGGGGTGAGGTCCCATTGAATTCATTGAGTCATACCCAAACACCCCACAACACATACTTGATCACCGAGACATTACCAACCTCTCATCGAAAGCCATTCATTAGACTTTGTCGGCAAGACTTGACGGGTTCACTGAGACTCTACATTGAAACTCATGAGTCTTACCGAAAAGTATTTCATCATCAGTGGTCAGCAAGACACAACAGTTCTGTCACCGAAATGTAACCTTCATTCTCATGTGGGTTGCTGTGACAAATTGTTATCGGGGAGACCTTATGTAGATTTCATTAAGTTTCACCAAAAGACTTTATCCATTCTGATTCGCTGAAACAAAAATACACTCTTTTTGAGATGTATCCTTCATCCACCTTTGCTAAGACAAAGCATAGTCAGGGTGACTTCTCGTAGAGCATCCTGTGTCCTATCGAAAGCCCACGTGATCATTCTTGTTTGCCAAGACAACTCAATGCCTATGCTGACAAGGTCCATTTGTATTCCATCGGTGAGACCCATAGGGTTCGATATGATATTATATTGATGCCGCAACTCTTGTTGATGTGTTCTCATTCAACCTCCGGTCAGTGAGACAAAAATCTCACTGTGACCCTATACCGATGGTATAACTCCTATCGATAAGGATCACCCTCTATCGCTCAAACAAAGGAGAAGTCTTGCCAAAAGCTACCTATGAAACTCCATGTGTAATGTCCGTGAGACTGAAGGTCACTCGTCAAGACCTCACTTCGATAACCCTAACTCTTACAGATATGTATCTTCCCGCCACCGGTTGGTGTGACAATGTACAATAGCTATGACTTCACACCGAAAGCAGTATGTCTGGCTGAAGTGAATCTTTAATATGCCAGTCAGTCGATGTAACAATTCAAACTCACCAAGACACAATGTCGATGAAAGATCACTTACACCGATGAACCACCTCATGTATTAGTCGGTGAGACCTGACTCATTCAGAAAGACCTCTCCCCGGTGAAAAATACTCATGCCGAGAGACCTTTCCTTTGTCGCCAAAACCACATGAATGTCATGCCGATGGATACCCAAAGGTGAATTTTTTCATCAAGGACAAACCAATCGGAACACAACTAAGAACCAACAAACTCCCCCTTTGTCCTTGATGGAAAAAAAAAATGACTCTCCCCCTTTTTTCCTCAATGACAAAGGATAGAAGAGAAGAATGTGCAATGCCAGGAAACACAACTGAGAGGCCAACCAAAAGTATCATGAGAAATAGCTGCAAAAAGAGTAACAGTGCAGTAACAAAGGTTGTAGGAGAGCTGTAAGTGAATCAAAATATATAACATGCTCCCCCTAAGCTGAAGCTTGGTGAATTAGAGAAGTAACGATTGAGAGATAACTCCCAATCGAAGTCTCAGCCTTTCAAATAGCTCTTTTGCTAAGGGCTTAGTAAAAATATCAACCACCTTATCTTGTGATCCAACAAAATGTAAACATACTTCATTATCTAGTACCTTTTCTCGTAGAAAATGAAACTTGATAGCAATATGTTTAGTTCGAGAGTGCATAACAGGATTTTTGGAGATATTTATCGTACTTGTGTTATCACAGAGAATTGAAACAGGTTTAGGAACTTCAATACCCATATCAGATAGACTTTGACTCATCCAAAGACTACCAATCATTGATCTATATTCCATTTGATTTGAATCAGGAGAATCATCAGATTTAGTAAGTTTTCATCCAGTAGCCATTGGAGTGCTAATGATGCAGGAGCATCCAGTGGTGTAAGGGCAATCTTGCATCACCCAAAAATAGTTAAATTTCAAGTTTCTCGGTTTTTTGATGTTTTTATATTTTTGGATACCCCTTTCGTCATAATGAAATTCCCAATTTATGATTTTTATTTTCTATTCCTGGGTTGAAAGATATTATAGTTTTAGTTTCCCAAATTTGCATCTGAAAATCTTCCAAGTTAGATTTGAGGCACTTAGAGTTTCTGGAATAGCCCCAAAACTTGCCAAAATTAGTGTATCAGATTTTGAGCACGTTATTGACTTCGAGACCTTTCCAACGGTTCAAACGGTTCGCGAATCGGAGTCCTGGATCAAAAGTTATGGCCCCGGGAAGTTGGCGCACTTTCTAGAAGATACAATTGCAAATGTTCTTTTGAAATTTGAACTTCAAGTTGTAGTTTTTCGGTGCCAAACTACCTAAACTCAAAATTTGAATGTTGTTTTGGCTCCAAACTAAAGAGGAACTCTATTTATGGGCGGGTTTCTAATTTTTGGGTAACTTTTTGGGGACAAGCTCGCATATTGCGAAAGGGTTATTCTGTAGCTTTCTGTAACTTGCATGTGTTGTAGAACTTGGGGATTTGAGATCCTCTGCATGTAGAGGCTCCATTTTACGAATAATAAAATTATTCTCTTGTTTGTGGGTTATTTTCTATGTCTTGGGATGTGCCCTCAT
>VDFB02026320.1:154565217-154617780 GCA_007258455.2 Sequoia sempervirens
TAGAGTTTCTGGAATGGCCCTGAAACTTTCCAAAATTGGTGTGGCTAATTTTGAGCGTGTTATTGACTTTGAGACCTTTCCAATGGTTCAAACGGTTCACAAATTGGAGTCCTAGATCAAAAGTTATGGCCCCAGAAGTTGGCGACTTTCTAGAAGATACAATTGCAAATGTTCTTTTTTGAAATTTGAACTTCAAGTGTAATTTTCGGTGCCAAACTGCCTAAACTCAGAATTTGAATGTTGTTTTGGCTCCAAACTAAAGAGGAGCTCTATTTATGGGCGGGTTTCTAATTTTTGGGTAGCTTTTTGGGGACAAACTTGCATATTGCGAAAGGGTGATTCTGTAGCTTTCTGTAACTTGCATGTGTTGTAGAACTTGGGGATTTGAGATCCTCTGCATGTAAGAAGCTCCATTTTCTGAATAATAAAATTATTCTCTTGTTTGTGGGTTATTTTCTATGTCTTGGGCTGTGCCCTCATCAGCTAACAGGATGACATTCATCCATTTTAAATTTCTTTAGCATCTGTCTAGCATATTTGGTTTGAGAAAGAAATATTCTATTTTCACATTGAGAAATTTAATTCTCCCAATAATGACATTTCAAATTCAGATTCCATTAGCTGAGAGAATTTTTTACTCAAAGTAACATTGTTGCAGCCAAAGATAGTGTCATCAACGTAAATTTCAACAACCAAAATATCAGAACCTTTAGTTTTAACATAAAAATTGATGTCTACACCTCCACGAACAAAACCATTTGAAAGCAAATGATTGTCCAGCCTAGAGTACCAAGCTTTAGGTGCTTGTTTTAAGCCATAGAGGGCCTTTTTCAATCTGTAAACATGATCAGGCTTATCTTTGCAAATAAATCCTTCAGGTTGTTCAACATAGACTTCTTCATCTAAATAGCCATTTAAAAAAGCAGTTTTGACATCCATTTGATAAACAGTAAAGTCTTTATAAGCAGAATAGGCCAAGAATATTCTTATAGATTCTAATCTAGCAACGGGTGCAAAGGTTTCACCAAAATCAATACCTTCTTGTTGAGCATAGCCTTTGCAGACAAATCTTGCTTTGTTATGAATAACATTACCATTTGCATCAACCTTGTTTCTATATATCCATTTTCCTCCAATGACATTCTTGTCATCTGGTCTTGGGACTAACTTCCAAGTTTGATTTTTCTCAATCTGATCAATTTCTTCCTGCATAGAATTAACCCAACATGAATATGTGAGAGCTTCATTAAAAAATTTAGGCTCAAACTAAGTAACTAAATAGAAAGCTATTTGACCCTTTTCATCAATTTCAATAGCCTTTCTCTTAGTTTGAACTCCTGTATTTTTATCCCCAATAATCTGATCTTTGGGGTGATATATAGCTAGAGTTTTCGAAGGAGCTTTTGATACAACCTTTTCAGGACTTGATTTTTAATTTTTAGGGCTTGTTGATTCAACAAAAGACTTTGTTGTTTCAGCTTCTTCTTAATTTGATTCAAGTTCAAGCCATTCTTCCTCATTATCCTACAAGATGTCAGCATCTAAATGTACTCTTTCATCAAACTTTGCATTCACAACTTCAACAATCTTGTTAAGCCTTATGTTAAGACATTTATAAGCTTTGTTGTGAGTTGAGTATCCCAAAAAGATACCCTCATCACTCTTTGATTGAAAGCTCCCAAGGTTATCATCATCTTTCTTGATAAAGCACTTCCAAAAATTTTAAAGTATTTGACAGAAGTAGTTTTCCATACCAAAGTTCATAAGGAGTGTGTTTAGATTTCACCCTAAGCTGCACTCTATTCAAAATGTATATAGTTGTATGAACAACTTCTTTCGAATACATATCAGACAACTTAGTTTCATCTAGCATGGTTCTAGCCATTTCTTTTACAGTTCTATTCTTATGCTCAACTACCCCATTTTGTTGAGGTGTTTTTGTTGCAGAATATTGTCTTTTAATGCCATGCTATTCACAGTAATCAATAAACTCTTGAGAGGTGAACTCACCTCCTTTGTCAGATCATAGACATTTAAGTTTCAAATCAGATTCCTTCTCAACCAATTTACAAAATATTTTAAACCTTTCAAAGGCTTCTGATTTGTGCTTAAGAAATGTGACCCACACCATTCTAGTATAATCATCCACAAACAACATAAAGTACCTTTCACCATTAATAGACCTTGTTCTGGTTGGTCCACACAAATCAGTATGCACAAACTGTAAAGGTTTTGAAGAAGAATGTTCTTTTGTTTTGAAGCTTATTTTAGTTTGTTTACCACTTAAACATTCTTTGCACATAGAGTTTGTTGGCTTGCTAAGAACTGGTAAACCTCTAACATTCTAATTTTTACTAATTCTAACCAGATTTTCAAAGTTTATGTGTCCTAATCTTTTATGCCATAACCAAATCTCTTCAATTTGGCCCATTAAACACATACCTTGATTATTGTCATTGCTTGACATGTCGAGAAGATTGTACACATTTCCTTTTGTCCTCCTTCCAACTGCAACATCCTTTCAAAGCTTGTTCTTAATCTCACATCCCTGCGAAGTGAAAAGAAGATGATAACCACTATCACATATTTGACTAACACTTAAGAGATTGTGTTTGAGACCTTCCACAAAGTACACATTATAGATAGGAGTGTCTTCATTCAGAAGAAGTGAACCTCTACCTTTAATTTGAATACCAGAGTTATCACCAAACTTAACATATCCACCTACATAATCTTCAAGATTTATAAACTTATCCTTGTCGCCAGTCATATGGTTAGAACATCCACTATCCAGGACCCATAAGTCCTTTTTCTTGGAATGAAAAGAAGTTTGAACCAACATAGTTTGCTCAATGTTGTTGATAGTCTTAGGTTTCCAAACCTTTTTAATTTTTTGTTGTTTAGATTGCAGATCAATTCGACACTGTTTGACAGAATGTCCCAAAGTATTGTATTTAAAACATCTAATCTGTCTATCGAAACCCTAGTGTTTCCTAAGACCAAACCTGGGTATTCTAGGATTCATAAGTCTGCAAGTGCTCACCTTATGGCCAAATTTGTTGTAGAAAAATAAATAACCATAGAAGAAAGGATTGACTCTGTATGAAGGTCTATTACCTCTTAAAAACTGAACATGATCCTTACCAAATTCTAAGTAATTTGAACCTGAACCTTTGACTTTAGAAGAGGGGTTTTGTTTTGCATTGTCAATTGAGCATTCACCCTTTTCAAAACCAACACTAGTTTTATCTTTATACATCTTTTGCTTGCTGAGCATCTCATTCAGTTTTAGAGTGCTTTCATATTTTTCAATTTCCTTCCTAAGATAGACTACTTCTTGTTCTAGTTTTTTAATTTCTTGATCTTTGCAGCTTACAATCACTCGAAGACAATCTTCAACTCTTTTAGTTTGTTCAAGTTGAGTTTTCAGAGAGACTATTTCTTGATTTGGTTTATGTTCTTGAACAAGAACTTGTTTTTTGAGTTTTATGACCTCTTGTAAAGCACATTTCAGCTCACTTTCAAGATCTACTTAACCTTCTTCAATATCAATGGTGTTTGAATCATTTTGCTAAGTAATTTTAGTCATGAAAAAAGTTTCATCTTCTTCAACTAATGAATCTTCAGACTCAATATCAGATTCATCCTTACTAAATAGAATTTTCTTCTTTTTGAAATTGAAGTTTTGTTTAGGTTTGAAGGCCTTCTTCTTAGGCTATTTTTCAGTTGTCTCGTTGTGATAGATTTGATCATCATAGGGACATTTTGCAGCAAAGTGACCTATTTTGCCACAGTTAAAACATTTAAAGGGAAGTTTTCCCTTATATTTTCCTGATCCCTTTTTAAGTCTTCTAACAAAATGGGATTCTTTAGAATCTGACAACTCTAATTCACTGACTTCAACTTTTTCTTTCTTTTCAGTGTTAAAGGCAGTTTCTTTTCTGTTGAATTGTTTTTGCTAGTTCTCATTTCATAGGCAGTAAGTATTCCTTGCAGGGCTATCTAAGGTAAGCTTATCAAAGTGTTTCTTTTCTTCTAGGGCTGAAATCTTAGATTCAATTTGGATGGTAAGGTTCTAACAACCTTTGTGACCACATCAAATTCATTAACCTCTTGACCTAGACCTTTCATTGCATTGACAACTTCATCAACTCTTAGGAAATATTCAGCCACTTTTTCATCATCCTTCATTTTCAACTCCTCAAACTGATGTTTAAGTGTAATGATTTTTGACAGTTTGACTTTCTCATTCCCTTGATATATAGTTTCAAGTTTTTCCCAGATTTCATGAGTAGATTTGCAATGCATGACTTTAATGAACACATCTTTAGTTAACCCACACAAGATGGCATGCTTAGCTCTGGCATTTGTTTCATACCTCTTTTTTTCAGCAGGATCAGTGGGAATAGAGGCAGGTACATTGTAATCATTTATAACAATGCTCCAAACATCAACATCAAAAGAAATAAGAAAAGCTTCCATTCTTATTTTCTAGAGCACATAATTTGTTCCATCAAATAATAGAGCTCTGGCTACAGAGGCACCATCTTGAGAATGTGCCATTAAAAAAAACTCCAAGACCAAGATCAGTCCAAGGTGATTAAAACCTATCAGAGAACCCTACGCTCTGATACCAATTGTTGGAGTTAAAATGACATTGAGAGGGGGGGGTGAATAAGTGTCTTAACAGATTTGACCAATTTTCAAAAATTCAAAAACATAGCTCATATTTGATCTCAATATTACTCTGATTAATGCATTCATGAGTTGAATGTAATCATTCATAAATAGAATTGAGAAAAGTAATAATCCCACCAATGAACTGAAACAACAACACAACAAAGCAGTGAGAACTTAGAAGAACAAAGAGACACAAGATTTTTCCAAGTGGAAAACCCTCCTGGGGTATAAAAACCACTCCCGAAATGCATTGCAGGCTTAACTTTTAATCAACTGTTCACAATGCCTTATAGGCCAATTTTAGAGCACCCACCCAAGGAGCACCAACCCCTTGTTTTTGAGACACCCATCTCAAGGAGTACCAACCCCTCAAATTATGTTTTGAACAATAATAATCACTCAAAGGATTTCTCTTTTTTTAGTTAAGCACATATTTCTCTGTTTTCTTGTCTACATAATACCTTAAGGATTCAATAATCGAATCCTTAAAATACTATATAGAGAAGAAATTTACAATGTCTCTTCCTCTTGTTATTTATATTTTCATTGCAGAGTTTATTCATATATTTTCATATAGCCAAAGAATGATAATCTCAGAATTACAACCAAAGAGCTTACACTGTTTTCACCACTGGTTTTTATATACATTTCAACTATGTCTGTTATGAAGAAGGTCTTAAAAGAATGCGTTTTTCACAAGAATCTGAAACTCACTTGCTAATTTTAGAATATGAAGCTAAATAATGACAATCTGTAGATGACGGTAAAAATCAAGAGTAATGCCTGTCAAGAGATTTCAAATTGTAACTGATAGATTTTCATCAAAACCATGACTTCCCACCAGCTGAGAACCATAACCTCTCAATTCTCGGAGAATATTCTGCCATGTAACCGTTTTGAGATTCGATACCAACCAATGATGTCGGCCTGCAACTATACTTAGAAATTCCCATGTCGGCTACAGTGTTTGAGTCTTCATTAATAATTTGCTAAGACAACCCTGTAAGTATGCCGAAGGCAATTATAAAATTGTCATTCGTCCCGTGTTCTTTTCATTTCGCTAAGACCTTAGTGATGCCGGGAAGACCTCTCATAGACCAAATTATATTTCATCGAAAGCCCTTTTATCTCTTATATTTCCCTATGACATTCTATTGTTGGGGAGACGTTTTGTAGATAATGCTTTGTTTTACCGAAAGTCATCCTTTCATCTGCTATCACTGAGAAAATTCATAATCATGGTGAGGTCCCATCGAATTCATTAATTCATACTGAAACACCCCGTAATACATACTTGATCACCGAGACATTACCAACCTCTCACCGAAAGCCATTCATTAGAATTTTTTGGCAAGAATTGATGGGTTCGCTGAGACTCTACATCGAAACTCATGAGTCTTACTAAAAATTATTTCATCATCAGCAGTCGACAAGACACAACAGTTCTCTCACCAAAATGTAACCTTCATTCTCATGTGGGTCACCATGACAAATTGTTATCAGGGAGACCTTATGTAGATTTCATTAAGTTTCACCGAAAGACTTTATCGATTCTGAGTCGCTGAAACAAAAATACACTCTTGCCGAGATGTATCCTTCATCCGCCTTCGCTAAGACAAAGCATAGTTGAGGTGACTTCTCATAGAGAATCTTGTGTCTTACCGAAAGCCCACGTGATCATTCTTGTTCGCCAAGACAACTCAATGCCTATGCCGACAAGGTCCATTTGTATTCCATCGGTGAGACCCATAGGGTTCGCTATGATATTATATTGATGCCGCAAATCTTGCTGATGTGTTCTCATTCAACCTCTGGTCGGTGAGACATAACAATCTCATTGTGACCCTATGTCGATGGTATAACTCCTGCCGATAAGGATCGCCCTCTGTCACTGAAACAAAGGAGAAGTCCTGCTGAAAGGTGCCTGTGAAACTCCATGTGTAATGTCAGTGAGACCGAAGGTCACTCACCAAGACCTCACTTCGATAACCCTAACTCTTACCGATATGTATCTTCCCGCCACCAGTCAGTGTGACAATGCACAATCGCTATGACTTCACACCAAAAGCAGCATGTCTGGCCGAAATGAATCTTTAATGTGCCATTCGATCGATGTAACAATTCAAACTCACCAAGACACAATGCCAATGAAGGATCACTTATGCCAATGAACCACCTCATGTATTAGTTGGTGAGATCCGACTCATTCAGAAAGACCTCTCCCCGGTGAAAAATACTCATGCCAATAGACCTTTCCTTTGTCACCAAAACCACGTGAATGTCATGCCGATGGATACCCAAAGGTGAATTTTGTCATCAAGGACAAACCAATCAGAACACAACTGAGAACCAATAGATCCTCCTTTATATTACTCTCAATAATAGTATCACTATTTGTTATTAATATATTTTATTTAATTCTTTTATCTAACTCTTATATATTGTTATAGAATTTATTTAATTATTCATTTCTATTACAAAAACAATTATATGATTAAATATATTGCATACTTGTTATAAATATCTCACTAATCCAACCATACATTTTATATATGTTAAAAAATATATAATTTAACAATTTATACAACTTCTAATTATGATAAAGACAAGAATCTTAATCTATACCATTATTTTGAGTTTGGTTTAATAGAAATTAAAAAAAATTATAAACATAAAAAAGACAATGAATAAACTAAGGATCATTTTAACAATCCTAAAGATTGGCCTAAAAATTACAATATTCAACATTCTCATCACAAATTAGATATGAAAACTAACTTGGATCATTTGGTTATATATATTTTCATAGATTTAAAATTTGAATATTTATTACTATAACATGTTCATTACAATTAGATTTTTAAATAATATTGTAATAATTTATTATGTCTTTGACATTTGTTTTTTGGATTTTAATGTTGTTTTTAAATTTAAGTTAGATTAAGTAGAATCTAATGAGATACCTTAAAAAGATTCAAGTTTTATAATTTAAATCTCAATCTTATAAATATAGTTTTTTCTAGTCTTACAATTTCTTGTGTCATCTGTTCAATTATTTTAGCTATGTATTTAGCTACAATCTTGTAGGAGGTATTAAGAAGAGTAATTAGTATCCACCCTCAGATAAAAAAAATATTTTTCCTTTAGGAATTAATTTATCAACCCTTGATTAATAGAATTTAAATGATGGATCCCTTTGATAAAGCTACTTTTTATACCTCATAGAGTCCTCCTTGATGAATGGACATATTGTTTTAAGGAATTGTGTAGCTAAACCATCTATTCCAAGACTTTTTGAGTATTCAAATCCTTCAAGGAAATATCAACCTCCTCAAGGGTGAATAAATTATCTAAATGTGCCTATTTTTTTAGACCAATTATTTTGGGTATTCAAGTGCCAATCAATTCCTCAACTATATCTTGAAGTGGATCTCCTTCAACTAGATCAATTAAAAATTATTTGTAATATTGGAGGAAAATGGATTTAATATCATTAGAGTTGTCATGGAACTACCTCTCTTGATCAATAGTAGATATTATCCACTCTTGAGAGTGTAAATATGTTCGAGATAACAAAAAAATAATTTGTATCCCTTATATCCTTTCATCCAATGTAGCCTATCTCTTAATTGAGACCCTCTACCACAATTAAGTTCATATATTCTAATTTTTATTTCAACGGAAGCAACCACTCATTGTAAAAAAGTTATTAGTAAGTGCTAAAGACAAAATAAGTTTATTTTTTTCTATTTGGATCCATATTTTTTTTCCATTCTAGATCTCTTTCTAGCCATTTTCTTATTGTAAGATCATAGTAAGGTAGTGTGCAATAGATTTAATCGCATCATTCCACAATTGTATCAACTTACCATTTTGTTGAGGTCTAGGAACATCAACCAAAGGGATATTAGGGAAGCAAGGTGATCAATTTGATTGAGGTGGGAAGTGTTGAGCTTGAAGGATAGATTATTAGGTATGAGGAATAAGAAGTTTGAAAAGTTTAAAGAATTTTGAGGTGATATGTGAGATAGGTTTAATAGAACCTACTTAAATAAGGGTGTTTTGTGGAGAGGGGACAATGGAAAGAGAAATAACTAAGTAAAATCTATCAATACAACTAAATTTCCCTTAGTTCACCATCTCTTTAGTTGGTCCAAGTGAGCTAGTGATGAGTATATAATATCCCATTTATTAGTGTAGGAATATTTTTACAGCACTATTTTCTTTCATTTGGTATTAAGCCTTGGTCATCTTACTTTCTAGGTGTTACAGGTATAGCTTTTTTGTACTAATATTGGAGTGAGTGGGACCTTGCATAAAAGAAAATCTTGTTGTAGGAAAAATAGCAACTGTGTCAAGGAAAAAGATGTGGACATTTACAAGAACTTTTCTTTTTTGTAAAAGTGGGAGACCACTTATAATTTTATTTATATATAATATTTTATATATAGTTGGTTCAGGCGGACATACTGGCAGGAAAGAACCAGCAAGAAAACCCCTAGTTGCAGTCCGAGTAACAAATTTTACAAAATATCTAAAATACCAGTGAGGTCCCAATACAAATGACCAATTGTCTGATTACAACATTACATAAACAAATTGGTTGAATACATTAGTACATATGCACATTCTCTTATGCACCCAAAATACCCAAAAGAAGACATCATACTAGATATACTCATGACCCAAATACATAACACTGGAGATTACAAAACCTCACTAAACATAAGACTGATAAGTTGGGAAGCCACTTTCAAAAAGGTGCAGATTTACCACCAACATGCTGAAAGCCATTAATCGAGCTTTCTTCTATTTCCACTCGTTTACCTTTGTGTTGGCGATCATGCTCAAAAGAAGGTTTTGATTCGTTAATATCAGGAACATAACGATAACAAAATTTCTTTTTGGATGAAGATGGAAGTTGAAAATCATGAATGCAAACATGACTTCTCAAGAAAGAAATGGCATGATATTTTATTTTTAAATCATCAATCTCCTCCATGGAAATGGTAGATCTGTATTTGTTTAGAACTTGGTAGAGATGTGAAGAAGTTTCATGCATTGTGGATAATAACATGCCTTGGAATATGTAAGCATACCTCTTCATATGAAACAAAACCTTTTTTCAATAATTAACATTATAAATTAATACTTGGCTCATATTGTATACTCACACTAGAAACCAACAATGGAAGATTGAGAGTCTCAACTAAGAATTCCACCTTATAGATAACATTCATACTAGAAGCCAACAACTAAAGACTAAATTTCATAAATAAATTTCATGTGTTATATATCATTCCTTTGAGGGGTCCACAAGTATCATGAGCCTTTTGAAGTCCTTCTCCATCTAAATGCATCCATTCCAAGACCATTGGGAGGTGGGTATACAATATGAGCCAAGTATTAATTTCTAATGTTTAATTATTGAAAGAAGGTATATAAATTATGCGAGCATCTTAATTCTCATATAGAGTTACGTCTTAGTCAATTTCTCAATGTATGAGTTCGATATATTTGTAAATTTTTCTTAATATAAAAACATATTTTATTTCATTAATTAACCTATCTATTCCTTGTTACAAAGGATTCTCTTATTTTAAATTACAAGAATATAATTCAAAATTAATTAGTAATTTTCAAGATAGAGTACACACAATTTCTTTAGTTAAAATAAAATAATATTCTTATTTCCATGTGATAGTTATGTAGAATGGTAGCTTGATGTCTCAAAAATATTTCTTTCATGTACATACTAAATTTTTATCATTACATTAAATGAATGAATCATCTCAATTATATAGCCAAGCACATCAAAAATTTATAGATTGGAAAGAAAAATAATCACATTTATCATATTTTTATATGTATAAACTTTCTACTATCAAACTATTTATACTTATAGATTAAATTATTTTTGAATTTGGTTATTTGGGTTCAACATGTCATGCTATAGGATTTTTTTGTGTTTTCACCATGTTGTCATGTGTAGATAACTATGTATTTTATAGGTTTAGGAATTTTAGAGGAAGGAAAGGTTGAACGAAATGCATAAGGATGAGTGGAGCCTTGTTTACCTTAGGATTTCATTGAGGCTCCCTTTGAGCATAATAGAGGGGTGGTTAGTCCTCTTGTAGACATGAATAATTTAGAAAGTCTTGTCAAGAGAAATTTAGAGGAGATTGGTAGAGACAAGAATCATGTTACAGATGGATTAGTTGGAGTTCATTTCCTTTACCATTCTCTTGAATTGCAACATTCACATCTTGGTATTTCTTCTAATAATTTAAAAATATGAAGAAGGTTAAAGTTTAGAAGATTATAGGAACTCTTTATTCCCTTTGGTCTCAAGTTTGGAAACTAAAGATGGAAACTCCATTACAAACCTCAACTAGGCTCATTCATGGAAAAGGATAAGGTTGACAATAATATATAGTTCTTTGAAGAATTTTGGATTCAAGTTGTGAAATGATAGTTCTACTAATTTTTTTGGGAAAATGACCCTCTTTATTAGATACATTGCCACTATTGGTGGAGTATTTCTAGTTGGATGTTATTTTTCTAACTTACAACTATATTTTTCTTATAAAATATAAATTTAAACTTTAACAACATTGTTATTTGGTTCTCCAAGGTCATGCCCTAAAACCAATAATAAAAGAAATATTTATTAGCACTTTCTCTTAATGTGAATGGTTTTGTTTGTTATACATTGGGCACTATATATTGGATAATAACACTTGCAACACTTATATTACTAATATATAACAACATTATTATCATTTCATAACATTAATGGTAAATACTATTATTGCAATATTAAAATTTACTCCAAATAATAATATTACTATTTATAATACATACTAACATTTCCCTTGCATGTTCATATGAAATAAGTTTCAATTTATTATGTTTTATTATAATTATTATCCATAATATAATATTTTCATCAATGTTAATATTTGTATTTATGATACATAATGTGATTATAACCCAATTATTAGTGTTAAGTATGTTATTGGAGATGACATTCCTTAATATAAATATTACCTATTAGTATTATTTTCTTTTATCTTGTAACCACAATAATTTTTCATTTACAACCTTACTATTAAATATTAATAGAGTTTATTCATCTACTCAAAGGAATAAGTTTTACCTGATTTATATTAAAAAAAAAATCCTAATATGTAGTTCATCCTCTAATATTCAATGCTGATTTGAAAGAGTATATATATATATATATATATATATATATATATATATATATATATATCCTATTATTCTTTATGTTTAATTTCAAAATTTTAATGCTCTAAAGTATAGGTTACAAGTGCATTCTTTACATTATATATATATATATATATGGACTATTATTCTTTATGTTTAATTTCAAAATTTTAATGCTCTCAAGTATAGGTTACAAGTGCATTCTTTACATTTTTTCTCTTTCTTTTGTACTATTTTGTATCGGTGTCTTATATGCATTGCCTCAAACATATAATTTTAATTTCAATTTAGCTTTCAAATGCAAGATTTAAACTTAATCTTGTACTTAAATAATATCATGTTATCCTTGCAAATGGGTTTGTTGAAAAGACTTTAGAAAATTTCAAGCAAATGCAATTGACAATTGTAAAGCCAAATTCCACAACCTTCCCCTTGCTTGTGCCAAAATGGGAGCTTTGGATAGGATATGGACATCAATCAAATCGTCAAGGGGGAATTTTACCAAATGTTATAGTTGCAATTGCAAGTGCCCTGGTAGACATGTATGAAAAATGTGGAAGGCACATGAACTGTTTGATATAATGCCTCAAAAAATCTCTTAACAAAGGAAGGCTTTAGAAACATTCAAGCAAATGCAATTAGCAGTGCCTTGGTAGAAATGTATGCAAAATGTGGAAGCATAGACAAGGCACGTTAATTGTTTGACAAATTTTTAAAATGGGTATGCAAAATCTTTCAAACAAATGGACTGCAAAGTCAAATTCGACACTCCCTACCCATGCCAAAATTGGAGCTTTAAAACGCGGTATGAACATTTATCAAAGAATAATAGAAATTAAGTTTGTTGTTCTTGAAAGCATTTAGAAACTTTCAAGAAAATGCAATTTCAATTTCAACAAACTTAATTTCAAATCTACTGTAAATTTTAACCATTTCATTCCATTTAGGGTTTAATTTTTTTTTTAAATAAATTCAATTTGAAACACAATTTCAATCACCAACCTGTTGCTCACTATGGCTCGATCAAGAGGTTGATGAACTTAGAAATGTGGTGCACATTTTTCCCATGGGTTCGCCACCTTCGTTCACGTTCGTTGTCCTCCTCTGTTCACATTTCCGCTTTACAAATAGTCATGTGAAGTGTGTACGACAATGACTTCCTTTTTTTATATACCCTAATTCAGGGGGTTCGGTAGAACCCAGGTTCAACCGAACCTTATAAAATATGTTTATTTTATTGGGTTGTTGAGTGGTTCGGTTGAACAATGGGTTCGACCGAACTTATAGGTTTGGTGGAACATATAGTAGTGTTCGATCGAACCTATAAGTTTGGTTGAACCCCTTGATATGGTGAAAACAAAAAAAAAGAGAATTCCTTACTCAAAATAATTGTAAACCACTATTATGCTTTAACCCCATGCCTTAAGTTGGTTCACATGTGATGTACTTTTCTTTTTAGGTTTAGTATTGTATTTTTTGGGGCAACCCTTCTTATTTCATGATCTAGGTTTATTTTCAAAAACATATAAATTGGCATAGGGTTTTTCGAGTAAAGCTCTCATGTCTTAGGACAAGACATTGGCTACTTTAAAGTAGTTTCTCATAGTAATGGTGTTAGAAACCAAGCTTTTAAAGTGGGGGCATACATCGATGAAATATTTTGGCATATTTCATGGCATGATTTTTTTTTCTTGTGATGTGTCCTTTTGTTGGTGGTGTCATTGGGTTTGATGTCCTCCAAGAGTATGATGTTTCTAAGCATACGATCTCCCTTTTTGGCATGATGCAAAATGAGAGGCATCCCATAAGTGGTGATATGATACTCTTTGACTTGTCCTCTCTTGGAAAAATTAGGAATGATGTTCCCTAAGAAGAATACCTTACAAAAACAAAGAAAAATCCCCTTTAATAATTTAAACTTATAGACATGACATTCAAAAGCATACAAAAAAATATTACATTGTGCTGCTTATCGAAGTTGTCAAGAGGATAACTTTGGTATGTTATGGGAGGTTAATATGATTCTCTGATCTCCTACCTCATTGGGAAAAATCACCTAGTGGAAAAACTGAGGTTCCACTACCCCAAAATGAGCATGTATGATTGGGACAACTCACCTAGTGGACAGACTAAGGTTCCACTACACCAGAGTGACCAACACATGTTATGAACAAACAACCCCGTTCCACATCATGTTGGAACAATTGTACTTGATCCTTTGTTTTTCTTTATTTTTCTTGGCCTTTGATAGGGTATGGCTATGTATCTTTGTTATTGTTTCATACTTAAGTGTCTTGAATGTCTACTTTAGTGTGAGTTTTTCATGGGTGCAAACTCTCAGTAAAGGGGAAAAATGTAGTGTCGAAAAAAGTAACCCCTTTTCACACTTAATTTGGGAATAATTGTTATTGAACTAACCTATTAATACCTCGATTCAATGTTGTAATGTGTTGTACACATTCACATTAATCTAGGGCCCTTTTTAATACAATGTACCTAAATTGTACCTTATTTATGGTGTTGTAAAGTGTTGTATTACACTTTCACACATATCTAGGGTGTCATTAATTAATTATGGTTAATTGAGCTTAATTGGACACTTTAATTCAAATTTAAGCTTTATTAATGACACCTTCTGAAGGATCTATCCTAACACCCAGTAATTAAATTGCATAACATTTAATTTGGAAAAACCAAGGTCCTAGAAAATGGTGCTAGGACCCAATTTCCTTTAGGGGCGAATGAGTCCTCTCCACATAGGACATGCCTTTCTATGTATTTTTGAGGTGGGTTTTTTAATGTTCTTTCAACCCCCTGAATCAATGTCCTAGAAAGTTATGCTAGGACTCATTCACCTTTAGTGGCAAATGGGTCCTCCTCATATAGGACACCCCTTTTTGCATTTAATTTTGGTGAGATCATTATGATTTTCAATCCTAGATCTGGTGTCGACTTGAATCATTTGAATTTCAAGTTTAATCTCTAGATTTAGTATAATATTGGGTTAATTCACATAGTTTCACCTAGCAACTTTAAGAGAGCATCCTAATACTTGACAAGATCTATATAGAGCACTTCAAGAGTATTTTCAAAGTAATTCAAGGGTATATTAGTGAAGTCTTATTGTATCAATTCAAGATCATTTCATCATGTCAAAGGCATAGTGCATTCAAGCATGTTGTTTAGAAAAGGTTGTTAATGTAGCATTGAAGATCCATCTTGCAAGCATTGTTTCACATCCTATTTGAGATCAAGATCTACATTCTTCATGGCCACTTCATGTTAGATTGCATATTTACATTCCAAGACAACTTCCAAGGTATCAACATTGTATGTTTCATGTTTCATGTCCATATTTCATTATTTCATCACTTGGTTTAATTATCTACAAGGGGGTTTGACTTAGGAAAACCCCAATACACTAACAATAAAAAATTATTTCTCCTCTTAAATGTTTTTTTGTAGATTCATAGGTCAAAGATCAAGTGGAGAACAATATTGGAGCAAAATTTTCAAAGTTTTCATGGAATATTATGTGGATGACCTTCTTGGAAAATCAAAGATAAGAGATGGGAATATGGAGGCAATAGATAAAATATTTGATCAAATAGAAATATACCTTCAACTCAATCCAAAGAAGTGTGTATTTGGTGTCACATTAGGTAAACTATTAGGATTCATTATTTCGAGAAGAGGCATATAAGTTGATCTTGCCAAAGTTAAAGAAATAATGGAAATTCATCCTCCTAGAAACATAAATAGCTATGAATTTTGCAAGGAAAACTTTAGGCTATCAGAAGATTCATCACATAGCTAGAAAATAAGTTTCAACCATTCTCACATATTCTCTACAAGAATATTACTTTCAAATAGGATACCAATTGTCAACAATAATTTCAACAACTTAAAGTTTTGAGGGTCATAGGATGAAATTTCTATGATTTTGATGTGGATTCTCACTCCATGAATGTATTGAAGCTTCAAGAAATGGTTCGCTTAAAATAGAGTTAAAAAGGTGTTTATTTGTAGGTGTAGTCTATGTAATTTATTTTCTAGACTTTTCATAGGTGTGTTTATTGTTTTAATATCATAAAATTGCACACTTATGCCATTTCACATTACATACGCCTTCACTCTAGCTTAATGAGATGATAATACAAATAATTTCCTTCTTAACCTTCATTTTCATCCTTACCTTATCATTTTCTATTGATGGGGAAATTTTTGTTGAGGATGTTTCCACATCATGTAGACATACATGTACTTCTTGAACATCCTGATAATATTCACCCTATTCTTTTGCTTCATTCTCACTCTATTCCATTTCTTACAATTCATTCACTATAATTTCACTCTTGCAACTTCTTTCTCACTTCCTAGCATTTCCAATCTCTTCTTGTAACTCTATATCTTTTCTTTTTGCTTCAAGCTATCTGCATCACATTCTTGCATGTTCATCTCAATCTTTCAAGAAATTTATATTCCTCTCATCTTCACCAAGCTCACTAGAGGGAGGATAGCATTTAATTTTATATAATTATTTTTCTTCTTAGTTAATATATCATTGTCTTGCATGTCTTATTTATTGTCTTGTCATTCCTATTATCTATCTTTCTATCTCGTTGTCTATTTGGCTATTTTTGGAGGTGAAAACACCAAAGTGGGGGTTGGACCAAGAAATATCCCAAAAACAACCCCAATACTTTTCCTATTTCTATGTGTGTAGGTTGTCTGTGAGGAGCTTGTGGGAGGCATCACAGCTAGACCTGCCATGATTTCATCCCTTTTCTTCTACTATTTATCATTTCATCTAGTAGTTTACTTATTTCTTAATTAGTATTGTTTTTGTTGTACTCTCCTACATTTTTTATTTTGTTTAGTCTAGTTAAAACTATCAAACTTTAACATTCAAGTAGTTAGTAAACCTTAAGAATTTTTGGTGTCTGACTTTGTCTCTAGTCCATATGAGATGCCACTATGCTATAGAGATTCCAATGCATCACATTTTGGTCCTTGGTCCCCACTTTCATCCTCTGGCCAAGAGCCTATTTGTCTCCTGAGACCTCTAAGGTTTGTTCACTCAGTTGATGAAGTTCTCCAAGTTTTATAAAAAAATCATAAAAACCAAAAATATTACATAAACTCTCTTAACCATCACCTGTCACTTGAGCTTTGACCCAAAGGTAATAGAGAGCTATTCACTCCCTATAGAATATTCCCTATTCTAGAGACACGGGAGTAGTGAATCCTCTGCATTATGTTTTGTTGAACCAGATGTGAACTTTATTCCTTCCTATCTTTGTCTCAAAAAATTTCTTCTCTCATGTTAGGACATGTAGTTTATAATATTTTGTGACACTCTTTATGATCTTCATGATGAGATATAGTACGTATATATATGTAGTAAGAAGAATCTATTGAAACATAGATATTGGTTTTATAAGGTTTAGTCCACCTTGAACTAGCCCTAATTTTGAAGAGTATTCTATTGGGCTTCCATCTGGATATTCCTAGTGCAGGAGCACCTTGGATGCAATTTTGGGTTATATTGTGAAACTTTGGATTTTGATTTATTTTGGCTTGAATGATGAAAATAAGGTCATTTGAGACCATCCTAAGTGGTTTAGGACCATTTTTGGTTATTAGGTGAACTTTAGGAAAATATTGTAAAAATTGTAAAAGTTGCTCAAAAAGTTGTCAAGCAACTTGTCAAAAAGTGTCATTAAGGTGTTTTATTAAAAAAATATTCAAAAGGTGGTTGAAAATAGTTGTTTTTGGTTTTAAATTTATGACACCTTCCAAAACTATAATTGGGGGTTGGAGACATTGTTTTTGAAGTTTTGATTAATGAAGCAATCATTTTCTGGGCATTTTCTAACGTTCAATCATGTTCTATCATTTGGTATGAGTTTTACCATCCATATTTTGATATGAAATCAATTGTATTTTTTTCCAAGTGAATCTACTTTCATTTTCTTCAAGTCTCATAAAATGTATTTATGATTTGAATAAGTTATAATTGTTTTGGTGAAGACTGCTTTGTTCTAACAATGTTTTCCAAAATTTGCAGTCTGAAAACGTGCTTGTATAGCCCTGTACAGACTGGTATGGGTCTGAAACTTGGATGAATGGAAATATTTTGATGTTAAAACAAAAATTTATTTTTAACAGTAATTTTGGAAATGCGTTTTGAAGGTTCAAACAATCCTATTTTTCAAAACTGCCTGCAATTGACCTAGGTTTAGGAAGCTTAAAAAAGTTGATATCTTGTGATTGAACCATTGAAAAATTCTATAACTTTTTGAAAACCTTCATTTGGATGTGTTCTATGTGTTCACCAAAGGAAAATTCATAATTCAATCATTTGACCATATTTTTTCACTAGCCATAGGATTGTCAATTAGGCCTAATAGAAAAGGGGATAGTCAAAATTTGGGCCCTTCTGTACAAAGGAACCATACCCCATTTCTAGATATGTGTTGTAAGAGACAAAAGGGTATCCAAAAATGGTATTTTTTTGTCTTCTAAAATTCAGGTCTGCTCCATAAGGTATGTCTAAAAAGGCATTTTAAGAAGGCTACAAGGATTGGGAGAAATTTGTGAAGGAAACACCAATAGGTAGAAGACTAAAGGTCTTGTGAGTGATTGTCTAATTGCATTTGGAATTTTTACCCCTGCTCTGCATCAATTCTCTACCTCATAATGAAATTGTGACCCATACCCCTTCAGCCTCTCCTTCAAAATTTTCCACTTCCCTAGAGGAGGAAACCACTCTCAATGTTCTTGTGGATTGGGTTCACTCTTTGGAATGGAGGCTCAAATATCTTGTAGGATTCTTGACAAGAGAATATTATTATGTCCAAGCCACTCCCCTTTTTGATGATCTAAAGAAGTTATTAATGAAATATTGAAGGGGCTTAGAGCTATTTTTTGGCATAGTGAATATTGTGGAAACTCATGTCCCTTCTTACACCTTTGTCTTGGATAATACTAAAAATGTTCAATCAGAGATCACTAGCTAACAACTTAATATCCCAATACCTAGAGTTCCTATTTGCATGGTTGACACAGGTCCCTCCATCAACACTGCTAACTATTATGTGGTATCACAACACGCCCCAAGACAGTAAGACTTGGAGACCCCAAGTGAAAATGAATGTTTATGGTAGGTGTTGGCTAGTGGAAAAGATCATTGAAAGTGAAAAGCAAAGAGAAACATTTTTGGAGTACTTCATAATTCAAGTGTTCTAGGTATTGAGTACCGAGAACCAAGAAAGCCAAAAATGTAAAATGGTAAAGCAAAGTGTTGAGTGAAGCATTCTAGTTTGGGAGTCAAGATACGATAAATATGGAACTTTCAGTAAAAGCCAAGGTCTAGGAAAATCATGGGAAAAAGTTGAACACCGGATATTGGGTACTGGGAAACAATGCAAAGTAAAGTTTTAAAATTTTAAGGTTATCCAAAAGGTCCAATGGTCTGGTAACCCAGCCTAAAAGACAATTACGTGAAAGTATATGATTTTATTGAAAGTCTGTGGGTATGTGCAAGATGATGATGGGCCAAAAAGTGGCAATATGATGGGTATGTGGCTGACGACTTTTTTTTTACCCAAAATTGATGAAAAGAAAAAGGTTTTTAAAGGAGATTCTCAACTTTCCACCAATATAAATTATACTTTACTTTGAATTTAATAAGTAATTATTATTCATTTTCTATTTAAATTATGACTAAACTCATGATTGATAGACTGATTAAAAACCATCTATATCTTTCAAACGGTATCACATTTTTTGAATCCAAAACATGCGTCACATACTATAGGATTAAGAAAAGAAAAATTGAATTTCATGAAGTTTTGACCAAGTTAAGGTGGTCTGACATATGAGTTTTTTATATTTTTTAAAAGTTGTAATAAAAAATTCATAATTAATTATTTACTTGGAAAAAAATTACAAAAAAATATGCATCACATCAGGACATGAGTCCTCTAATTATATCTAAAATATTATAAAAAACTATTATCATTTTATTGTGGTTAGGGTGGTCCAACAAAAACCTACTTCTTATTTTTTCCTTGGAATTTAAATACGACTGCATTGAAATTTCAAATTTTCACTAAATAGATTCTTTTTCTTTTAAAAAAACCTAGTAGTTTATAAACTATATTCAATTTTCTATAAATTCTATTCTTACATATTTTTGAAATAATATAGATAACTTATTCAAATTTTTACGTCAAGTTGCCTAACTCTGATTTTTCTGATTTTTTTGCCACTTAAGGTCCTATTTTTTCCATGATGATCATGCACATACTTGTGTTATTTATGATGGATTTATAATGATAATGGATTAATTATGGTTTTATTGACATGATATTTTTTATAATTTTTCTTAAAATGGATTTAATAGGGTATGTGCAGGATCATCATGGAAAAAATAGGCCCTTAAGTGGCAAAAAATTAAGAAAAATTAGAGTTAGGAAACTTGACGTAAAAATTTGAATAAGTTATCTATATTATTTCAAAAATATGTAAGAATAGAATCTATAGAAAATTGAATGTAGTTTCTAAAAACTAGTTTGTTTTAAATAAAAAAAAACTATTTGGTGAAAAGTTGAAATTTCAATGCAACATACTTAAATTTCGGGAAAAAATAAGAGTGTCATGACCACCCTAACCATAATAAAATGATAATTTTTTATAATATTTTAGATATAAGTAGATGACTCATGTCCTGATGTGATGCATATTTTTTGTACTTTTTTTCCAAGTAAATAATTAATTATGAATTTTTATTACAACTTTTAAAAATATAAAAACTCATGTCTGACCACCTTAACTTGGTCAAAACTTCATGAAATTTAATTTTTCTTTTTTAATCTATAGTATGTGAAGCATAGAATGTGATGCATGTTTTGGATTCAAAAAATGTGATATCGTTTGAAATGTATAGATGTTTTTCAATCAACCTATCAATCAGGACTTTAGCCGTAATTTGAATTGAAAATAAATAATAATTACTTATTAAATTCAAAGTAAAGAATAATTTATATTTTTGGAAAACTGAGAACCTCTTTTAAAAACCCTTTTCATTTCATCAATTTTGGGTTAAAAAAAAGTCGTCAGCCACATACCCATCATATTGCCACTTTTTGGCCCATCATTATCCTGCACATACTGAATAGGTGGAATTTATTATTGTATGAGAAGAAAATTGTGATGCAAAGTTTGAGTATGGACAGTTAGGAAAATTTGGATTACAGATAGAATCATATCCAGATTGGGCTATGCATATTGGGAAATTATGTGAAGGAGGAGCTTGAGTCAATGGAATACTGGGGATCCCCAGTATTTCACATAGGACAAAGGAAAGTTCCAACCTTTGAGGAAGCCCATTCCTTAGAGTAGAAAGCTTGAGGTAGAGCCAAATTGTAGGAATAGGATGATAAAGCAATCATTCTGGATATATAGGAAAGTTCCTACATAGTATCTAGATTCAAGTTATTATCCTAGCAATAATAAAAAGATGAAGCACCCGAAGGACATCAACATGGAGATGAAGGTTGACCTTCATTGACTTCATTTGCAATTCTCTTACCATTCATCTTATTACATGTGCCTTGATGTGATTCTTCCTTTCAATTTCCTCCCATGTATTTGTCTTATCCTACCTCTGTCTTGCTTCTATAAAAGGCTAGGGGATACTTCTTTCTAAGTTAAGTTCAGAATTTGTGGATGTCAAAAGAGCCAAAACTTCTTTAAGTTTCATTCCTTTTTCTATTTTCTAAATAATTCTGGATTAAAAACTTGTATGCACATAGAACTTAATAAATATTGAAGCCAATTTGATAGCTACCTATTTCATGTATCTTTTGTAGTTGGTTTGTTAGTTCAGTTGAACAAGACTGTGTGTTGTGCCATGTAAGGGTGCATATAGAACCTACTTGGTGTCCAAACTAAACCCCCTTCTTTAAAATCTCGCACCATTTTATGCCTAGATGTAAAGAAATCTAGTTAATTATAAAGCAATTTGCTTTGATTTGATTAAATCTTGGGGCATGCATGGAGAATACCCGGGAGAAATTTTATTTTTTAGTATTTTGATGCTTTATTTTAGATTAGATATTAAATTCAAAAAATGTTCCAAAAAAGAGATGAATGAATAGAAATATTATTGAAAATCTTTCATTTCTATGGAATTGTTGAATGCTTAAAGCTAAATCTACTTAAGTGATAGAAAAATTGTTTGATGTTCATGAAATATTATTGCAAATTTGTTGATTTCATGAGATTATTTTATGACTAAATTGAAAATATTTTATCCGATGCTTATGATTCTTAAAGAAATCAGAGATAACCATAGTTCCCTTGAGATTAATAGCAATGTCACACCATACCCTGAAGTGAACTTAGCATTGTCAAGACTTGACTATCGGACCCTTGGGATTAAGCTAAGTCAACCTTTTCCTTTTACTCAGACCCTTAGGTTTCCCTGGTTTAGTATTTCAAGTAAAGATAGCTTCTTTGTTGTTTGTCTATGAGGATTTTATTTTCACTTTTGTTGTGAGTAACATTATCATCAATACTAACACCATCAATGCACATGAGGAGGTCACTATGGTTAAGGTGAATCAATCTCCTCACGTTTTTAGGGTTTTACATCTAGAACTCAAAATGTTTCTACCCTTTGTGTTGGTGTTGGCATTGGTGCTTTTTTTAGCACTATTGCTAGTGCCTCTATTTATGTAGGTGCCTCTAATAGTGTTGGTGCTTCTGAAGGTGGTTCTACTACTCACACTTTGTTTGTTGATCCGGTGGACATTTTTCAGTGGAAATTGAAGTGTCTCATTTTTCTCAAAAATCAGCACCATCAGAAAGAGCTTGACATCTTGATTCCAACGCAACTTGAACGGAGTGAAAAGGAGTCCGTTTGTGCATGTTATGGCTAGTCAAACCTCGGGTCAAACTGGGATCAGGGGCATCCAGAAGGCAAAAAAATGGCGTCATCAAAAATCAATGAAACCAGTGTCATCGCAAAGATCTCATCGCAAGCTTTCCAATGCAATTCGTTTCATCGAAATCCGACATCAGAGGCTCAACTTATCAGTGGTCAAAGTTTGCAGTTGACTTTTTGAGGTGGACCGTATGGATGCTGACGTCAGCATTCCATACTGTACGGATTGTAAAGTGGCCAAATCGGAATGTAACACGTGGCATCCGTACGTACAATTAGTTGCACAGTCAACATTCCGTACGTGAGTCAGTGCATAGTCAGCGTTACACATGGCAGACACGTCATCGGTTTCGTCAGCAGCATCAGCGAATCAAACCAAGCCACGTGGCATCTCAGTAGCGCGACACGTGTCCATGTCTTCTTTCCTCCATCGCTGGGTCAGTTGTGTTTGTTAGCAAAACATTTTGGTGGCCCGCGTGGGATTTGAAACGGCGACCTCCCATATGCGAGAAATTCGTGCCACCATTAGACCAAAAGTCATGCGCTTTACTATATATAGTGGTCGGTTTCTTTTGTTAAAGGAAACAGGTTGAGTTGTTAACAAAATGCCAGCCGGCGGGAGTTGAACCCGCACTGGCCGGGATGTTAAAAGGTCTTACCACCAACGCGCCAACAAACATTGTTTAAAATATGGATGGCACCGGTTGGTTTTGTTGAATTGCCAAAACCGAATACCTATGATTTAAAAACAAACTCCCTAATTTCAAAATTTAAACAAACAAGAATCCTTTTAAAAGGATTAAATGTAACCTCCAAAACCATAAAGCCCGAAAAGAAGAAAGATTGAAGGGCTCTAAAATATTTTTAAAGATTAATATATGTTAAAAATGGAGGAGGTTGAAAATATTATGTAAAATAGGGAGATTTTAAAGATTATTATGTATTTTGGAGAGATAAGGTGGATTTGGGAAATATTTTGTAAATCAATTGGTTAAAGGCCAATTTGAGGAAATTCTTTGTATAAAAAGGGGTGTAAGGTGAGAGAGGAATTCAAGTTTTTTTTCAGGTGATGAAGTCTTGAAGCTGGGGTGATACGAAAGAGAGGTGTTGGAGTTTTTTTCAGCCATTGTTGTACGTCGGAGCCTTGTTATGCTGCCGAACTGATGGTCTTGGTGCATCTTTTGTAATTGGTTTTGGAGTTAATCAGATCGGTCTCTCTATTGGAGTGGACCCGGAGACGTAGTCACGTTTGTGACGAACTCCGTTATCAAATGTTGTTTGCACTTCTCTTCTTCTCTCTCTCTTTCTCTCAGTTTGTTAATTCCTTCATTTTTGTTATTTCCTTAAGTTAATTTTGATTTAATTAACTTGGAATAATCATTGTAAAAGCATTGTAAAGTTTAAGCATTCCATTCTGCAATCTAGTCTAGATCCTATACAGATCAATTTGGTATCAGAGCTTAGTTGGCTATTATTGCAGTTATTTGTTTTTTTGAATGCTAACGAGATCCAGGATTCAGAAGGGTGAAGGCAAGCTCGAAGACTTTAATCCTGAGATTGGAAAAGCATAGAAAATTTCCGAAGATGTCAGTTTCTGGAATGGAGGTTCCTGAAGAAATCAGTGAGCAAGAGTTTCGAAAAGCATTCCTCGAGATGAAGGAAAAGGTGGACATTCTT
The DNA here is from genome assembly GCA_007258455.2 of Sequoia sempervirens. Lineage (NCBI taxonomy): Eukaryota > Viridiplantae > Streptophyta > Pinopsida > Cupressales > Cupressaceae > Sequoia > Sequoia sempervirens. Next base: position 154,589,759 of record VDFB02026320.1, read on the forward strand.
TTTTAGGAGAGACAAGAATGGAAGGTATGCGAAGAAGGTTTGTCGAAGCAAGAAGATCGCAAAGACATGAAAGGGAAACAACATGGAGATGGTGACAAGAAACCAGATCCACCCTCTTCTTCTTCTCCTCCCTCTTCTCCTTCTTCTCCATCTTCTCCTCATTCTATTTCTTCTAATCCTTTCAAGAGTGGGTATAAGCCTAAAATAAAATTGGATGTAAAATTTGACTTGCCTAAATATTGTGGAGAACTTAATGCTGAAAAATTGGATGATTGGATTCAACAAATTGAGGTTTATTGTAGAGTCCAGAACCTATTAGATGATGTTGATAAGATCCAATTAGCTACTCTTCGTTTAGGAGGTACAACCTTAACCTAGTGGGAGAGTAAGTCTAAGGCAGAAGTTTCACAACATGGTAGAGTCTTTAACTTGGGCAGAATTTATTAATGCTCTTAAGAAGCAGTTTTATCCCCTAGGACATATGCAGCAGTTAATGATGGACTGGCAAATGTTTAGGCAAGGGAAAGGTCAAACTGTCCAAGAGTACACCCATGAATTCAGGAAAAGGGCTATTGCTTTGAATGTTCCTTTGTACACTCAAGACACGTTGTTGAAGTACATAGGAGGTTTGCATTCCTACCTTAGGCATTCTATTTTGGTATTGAACCCTTGTAATTTGGATGAAGTGTCTGTTCAAGCTACACACTTAGAGTCAAGGGGTAAAGGATCTTTTATTGATAAGGTTGATAATGATGTAAAGAAATCTTCTAAGAATGCAGAGATAGGGAAAGGAAAGAAGGCAGCTACAGTTAAGAAGGATGATAAACTTTCTTGCACTCATTGTGACAAGGAAGGTCATGATGAAGATCACTATTGGAAATTGCATCCAGAACTGAAGCCTAAGTGGGCTCAGAGACATAATCAGAAACAGAAAGGTAAGGAGAAAGCCATGAATGTTGTTATGGATCTTGGTTCAAATTCAGATGATGAGACTAAGATAACAGTGATGGGTCTAAAAGGTAAAACCCCTATTTCTGGTGTTTCTGTTGCTAGTTGTGCTTCTTCTTCTACAGTTAATGATTTCTATGAAGATGTGAAAAGGAATGAGATGTTTCATTTAAGGGTTGTTGCTAAAAATAGTAAAATTGATGCACTCATAGATAGTGGATCTCAGGTGAATTTAATTTCTGAAAGTGTTGTAAAGAACTTGGGATTAAAAACTACACAACTTAAGAAACCTTATCCACTAGGCTGGATTTGTGAAAATGATAAGCTGCAAGTAACAAAACAATGCATCTTAAGATTCACAATCACTAGTAAATTTGTGGATGAAGTACAATTTGATGTAGTTCCACTGGATATCTGTGGGATAGTGCTTGGAAGCCCTTATTTATATGACAGGAAAGCAATTTTCTATAGGGAAAAGAATCATTATCACTTGTTTAAAGATGGCATTCAGTATATTGTGCATTCTCACAAGATTAAGACTGATTGTTCTTTTGCAAATACAGGGCAGTTAAAAAGGGTAATTAATGCAAGTAAAGAGTTAACTCTTATGTCTATCAGTACAGGTGGTTCTACACTTGAACTTGGAGTAGCTAACTAGGGTCAGATGTTGCAGGATGCACTTGCAGTACAACATGAGAAAAGGATGATTGAAAGCATTGATGGATCCTTGGGTAATAATGTTCCTATTGTAAAGGATCGATATGTTGTTGACTTTCTTTCATTTTTGCATTGGTTTTCAACTTGATGCTAGTCAATTTTTGTTGGTTAGTGGCTACAACATTGGATGTAGATGCTTATGGAAGTGATAAAGTTATGTTTATGTTCAACAATATTGTTGCAGTCTTCATTGTGCTTGTGAGTCAGGTATTCAGATGTACAGAGGATACAGGACAAGTGGGGAGGCCAAGTCCTCACTTAATGTCAGAGTAAATGTCACTTTTGGAGGTCCAAAAGGTTTTCAGTGGGAGGCCTGATCCGGTGGACATTTTTTAGTGGAAATTGAAGTGTCTCATTTTTCTCCAAAATCAGCACCATCAGAAAGAGCTCGACGTCCTGATTCCAACACAACTTGAACAGAGCGAAAAGGAGTCCGTTTGTGCATGTTATGGCCAGTCAAACCTCGGGTCAAACTGGGATCAGGGGCATCCAGAAGGCAAAAAAATGGCATCATCAAAAATCAATGAAACCAGCGTCATCACGAAGAGCTCATCGCAAGCTTTCCAACGCAATTTGTTTCATCGAAATCCGACATCGGAGGCTCAACTTATCAGCGGTCAAAGTTTGCAGTTGACTTTTTGAGGTGGACCGTATGGATGCTGACGTCAGCATTCCGTACTGTACGGACTGTAAAGCGGCCAAATCAGAATGTAACATGTGGCATCCTTGTCAGCGTTGTACGGAACCAATCGGATCGTGACACGTGGCATCCGTACGTACAATCAGTTGCACAGTCAACATTTCGTACGTGAGTCAGCGCACAGTCAGCGTTACACATGGCAGACACGTCATTAGTTTCGTTGGCAGAATCAGTGAATCAAACCAAGCCACGTGGCATCTCAGTAGCGTGACACGTGTCCATGTCTTCTTTCCTCCATCGCCGGGTCAGTTGTGTTTGTTAGCAAAACGTTTTGGTGGCCCGCGTGGGATTTGAAACGGCGACCTCCCATATGTGAGAAATCCGCGACACCATTAGACCAAAAGTCATGCGCTTTACTATATATAGTGGTTGGTTTCTTTTGTTAAAGGAAACAGGTTGATTTGTTAACAAAATGCCAGCCGGCGGGAGTTGAACTCGCACTGGCCGGGATGTTAAAAGGTCTTACCACCAACGCGCCAACAAACATTGTTTAAAATATGGATGGCACCGGTCGGTTTTGTTGAATTGCCAAAACCGAATACCTATGATTTAAAAACAAACTCCCTAATTTCAAAATTTAAACAAACAAGAATCCTTTTAAAAGGATTAAATGTAACCTCCAAAACCATAAAGCCCGAAAAGAAGAAAGATTGAAGGGCTCTAAAATATTTTTACAGATTAATATATGTTAAAAATGGAGGAGGTTGAAAATATTATGTAAAATAGGGAGATTTTTAAAGATTATTATGTATTTTGGAGAGATAAGGTGGATTTGGGAAATATTTTGTAAATCAATTGGTTAAAGGCCAATTTGAGGAAATTCTTTGTATAAAAAGGGGTGTAAGGTGAGAGAGGAATTCAAGTTTTTTTTCAGGTGATGAAGTCTTGAAGCTGGGGTGATACGAAAGAGAGGTGTTGGAGTTTTTTTCAGCCATTGTTGTACGTCGGAGCCTTGTTATGCTGCCGAACTGATGGTCTTGGTGCATCTTTTGTAATTGGTTTTGGAGTTAATCGGATCGGTCTCTCTATTGGAGTGGACCCGGAGACGTAGTCACGTTTGTGACGAACTCCGTTATCAAACGTTGTTTGCACTTCTCTTCTTCTCTCTCGCTTTCTCTCAGTTTGTTAATTCCTTCATTTTTGTTATTTCCTTAAGTTAATTTTGATTTAATTAACTTGGAATAATCATTGTAAAAGCATTGTAAAGTTTAAGCATTCCATTCTGCAATCTAGTCTAGATCCTATACAGATCATTTGTAAACATTGTCCTTAATTATCTCTTGCATAACATAGGACATATACAATCTCAGTTGGAAAACTTGGCTAGCTCATATGCTCAATTGATGTTCTAATCATTTTGTCATCGTAGTCCTTTATCTATTCCTATTCTAAACACTCTGATCCTACAAGGGGTGAAAATTTTAAATTTTAAGAAGTACAATGGTCATGGGGACCCAAAGAATCATGTCTCATCTGATGCAGAGGATCTGGGACTTTGAAAGAAACACAAATTTCTCAAGGTTTGCAAGACACAATCCCAACCACTCTTCCAGGCACTGTGATGGAGACAAACCTCAATAATGCACCAAATGACTTATTTGCCTTCCTTATGGACCCAAACCCTAGGAAAACTCTTAAGAGACCCAAAAAAACTTGTTTTGAATGATTTCAAAGCCCAACCCTTTGACTTAGACACAAAACCAATTTTTCACCTTAACTAGGCTACTAGCCCAACTAGGCCTCTAGCGAAGGATTTTTGACTTTGCACTCAAAATTTCCAAAGGAACCTCCAAAATAATGATTAAACCAGATGTGGTTTGTGATGATAGATAACATACTAGATTATTGATGGCACTTGTTTTGGAGCACACCAATCAAAAATCTGTTGTTTCCTCCAATTTAGGCCTAATTAGCCCTCTTTTTCAAAGCAACCCCTCTTTAAACTCAACCCCTGACCATGAAACTTTCAAAAGTCCCTTAAAATGACTCAAAACCAAGGATTCCAAGTTTTTAGGCTTCTATGACACCCCTAACATGCTCAAACACAAAACCCTCCTTAACTTGCCTCAAAACTAGGGCTTATTGAAAACTAACCTTCCAATCACTTCCAAAACTTTCTCATTGACTCTACACCATTAGGAAAACATATTTAGTCTATCCCAACTCAAAAACATGCCCCTCATTAAGGCAGATCTTCTGCTGCTATACCCTAGCCTCCAACTTCAAGCACTTTTCACAGTCAAATCTTGGTGTACACCATAGTATTCATCTCTCCTGCACATTGTATTGTTAGTCCAGTATGGTACATGTTAAATATGATCCATTTCACAAGATACAGTCATAAACTCCCATGAAATGGATCATTTATCCATGAAAAACCCTCAAACTAGTGTAAATTTTGTATTCTTTTTTAGGACAGTCAATATAAAATGCAAGGAAATTAATTATTACTACTTTCAGAGCCTTCAATGGTGTTAAAATATGTAAACAAAAACTCCTAAAGTATCCTACTAGACATAACTTCGATACAAATCAAGTATTCATCAAAAGAACACAATAAAATGCAAGAAAACTGTGTTTTTCACTATTTCCAGAAAACAGTCCGTACAATACTTGCTCCAAACGCTCAACCTCCATATAAATGAATATTTTTGGGTTATATAACCATTCCCCAACTGATCCAACCAATTTTCATTGATTAGGTTACATAAAAATGATTAAAACTCCTAAACACTAGTTACCCGCCCAAAGTGGATTTTCAAAAATTTGAATTTCCAAACTTACATTTTATTATTTCCCACTAACTAGAAACATTAAAAACCATTACATTATTATTTTTCAACCTTATTTGACACCATTAAAGCATTATAAACCTACCTAATCTCCTAGAACATGATTGTTCCCTTTATATTGCAATTTGGTCCTAGGGTCCTTATCAGGACCCTTAGGATAGTTGACTCTCTTATTACATTTATCCATTCCAAATGTCATTATAGGATTCAAGACATCATAGTTGATACTTTGGAATGGTTGACAGGTCTTCCTGACCCCTGCAAACTCCTGTCTCTTGAACTGACCCCTAAGGACCTTGGGTGCTCCTGCACCATCATCCTTTAATTCCATACATGTGTATAGATTTCTTTCATCATGATGCACTTCTAGTAAAAATTTTCCCATGTTCTCTTAAGGATGTTGCTTTAGAGTGGTATTTCTTTAGATCTACGTATGTGAATGTAGTTTCATTTAATTATATTCCCCCTTTAGATCACATGAATGCTACTCTTGATATTGCATTCACCTCATCTGATATGCCTTTGAATAAAGAGATCTCTTCATTATACATTCCCACTCGTACCAATGATAATGATGTAATAGGAATTATGGTTGACCCTTCGAGTCGAGTAAATATTATCACAAAAGAGACTCTTTTTATTAGCCATTTAAATATAAGGAAAAGTATGAGGAATCATAGACTACACTTTGCACACACAATGGGTTGTTTATTGTACCTATTTTTTCTATTTCTTTATTGATCCTAGTAGAACCTAAATTCTTAGAAGTACCATTTGTAGTGATCCTAAATTTGACTTGCTTAGAGTGAGGCTAGCCAATTCCATGGCTAGTCTCCATGAATGTTGTTTCATTGATAGTCCATAAATGTCTAAAGTTTCACCATGAGGGTATCATGCATACTATCTAGGATACTAGTTATAAACCATTGGTAGCACATGGGTGATTCTCCCTCATCCACTTTTGGGCCACCTCAGTTGGACTCCTACCTCCTAGAGGGGATCTTCAATATAGAGATTATTTCAAGTATAAGAGTGGGGGCTCAGTGTTGCAAGGTGGATTTCATCTATTAGGTCAAGCTATCTCTTTGAAGGAATCCTTGCATGCACCATAGCATGCTTCATCCTCTACCCCTCCAAAGGGGAAGGACAAACATGCTCTTTCCCTTGTTCCTTCCCACTCTTATTTTGTTCCTTCTAGCTAATCTTCCCAACCTTTAGTGGCATCTTTCATTCCTTCTATTTTGTCTAGCACGAGAAAAAGAAAAGCACCTACATTGTGGGGGTCAAAGCCCCAAGTTTTTAGCTTCCAGTTCTACCCATAGTACCCTAACCTATCCTTTAAGACAAGGGAAATCTTCCCCCTGGGGTGGTACCTATGTTTCAACCTCTGTCCATTTGTCCACTTACCTCCAATGTAGCTAAAGGAAAGTGGCTCATTGCTGAGATGTCTATCTGTCTATGTCTTTATGCCTCCTCTTGCTCCTCCTTAGGAGTCCACCCTTCCACTAGCAATGGTTGTGGAGGTTTTTCTTTTGGTAGAGCAAGATCCCCTAGCCTCTTCTTAGGCTACATCCTCTAGTTCTCATAGCCACGATAATTGTCTTGTGCAAGAGTATAAGAGCCAGAAAAGGCCCTAGCTAAGGAGCATGCTACCTTATAGAATACCAAAGAGGATCCTTTTAATTATTATTTTCCTATCTTTACTTATTGTTCTACCTCAGTTCCCATCACCTCCGTTCTTCTTCAAGCTTCATTGACAAATCCTGATGAACCTCACCCTAAAAGGGTGCAAGTGTTCATAGATCCCTTTACAGAGTTTTCTCTTCTCACCTCTCTTCTTGGCATTCCTTTTCACATCCCATAGACATGCCTTTACCAAAGGTGGTGTCCTTTATGGCTTCATCTCCTTCTCCCTCTTCTACTTCAGCTACAAGGATCCAAAACCTCCATTGAAGCACAAGTTGGAGAGTGACCTCACTTCAAGTGATGGTCAAAAAAATTTGTGTTCACCTCTTGAGTCTTGTTCTACCTTGGCCTATGTCATCCTTGTGATGGAGGCAACACTCGTCTCCCTGAAGTTTTCTTATTGCCCCTCTTCCTAAGGATGGCACTAACTCTTGGGTGTCTTTCCCTCCTCTCATCTAGTTTTTGCATGTCACTCCCAAGAATTGCATGCTCAACTTATTAGAGGACATTTTGACTTTATCCTCAATCTTTTCTAGATTGATGACTCTCGTCTCATAGCATTTAAGTGATGGAGACCTCGAGAGGCCTTCTTCCTTAGCTCTTGCTATAGACAATTCAATTAGTAATACTATAACTATCCCCCTACAAGCTTTTCTTCCCTCCCATTATGATGGTCTAGACTGGAAGCAAGATGACCTATTATCAGAGTCAAATTAGAGTGGCGCCTTCTTCTTTATCTTTAGATTAGCTTTTTCTATTTGTTTGTGTTCCCCCATGATTGTCTATTCATGTTCATTCTCTCTCTTGGAGGTCCCTTGCTACCCTTGTAGGTGATTGGATACAAGAGAATAAACCTTTCATACACTTCTTCCATTTATATCATCATTCTCCTATATGTTGTAAATTTTTGCTTTCACGTCGGGAATGGTGCAAAGTGTCGGGGAATTTAGGCCTCTTCCATGTTGACCTTTTTTTTTTTTGCATTGTCTTCATGTGCTCTTCTTCCCATTCTAATACATTTGGGGGATGATGAAAGTTCATATATATCACACTATACTTATCTATCTATATCTATGAGTATTTTTTACCATGAATAATCAGATCCCCTCGTGCTCTTTATTTCTTCATCTCTAAATTTCTGCTTCATGATGTTGTGGCTTCTATGCATTTTCCCTCACCTGAAAATATTCCACAAATACATCTAGCTATTTATTTTATGCCATGACACCTCTTTGTCTTTCTCTTCTCCTTAGAATGACATGCGCTCCTTTGTCTAGCACACATCATTCTAAGGGGGGCTATCATATATGCTTAATTTTCAAAATTTTCAAAGGATTCCTTGATGTCTTATGTCTTGTCATCTAGCTTGGGAGAAACATAACTAGAATTGTATTATCTTTTCTATGACTATCATGCAATACATTTTGTAGTAGCTCCATAGACCTATCTACTTGTCATATGATCTCTAGACATGCTAGCCATACCTATCAGTGCAATCTTGTATTTGATTAGATTATGTCATGTCTTGTCTATGGAAATTTTATCACATCTATATTTTGGTTTATTTCCTAAGATATTTTTTTACAACTAACATATGTTTGTGGTGAGATTGTTCAGCTTGATAGGATCAAAGACTCGTATCCTCTTTGCATCTTGGTGGAGCTCCTCTACATAGGTTCTACTAGATCAAAGGTTTGTTTCCTCTTCATCTTGGGTATATTATATTCAACCTCTTTCTACTTTAGCTAACACATGTTCAAATACACATGCTCACTAAAGTGTGGGAAAAATGTAATTATTAAAATTGCACCTTTATTCAATTTCACGTTACATCAACCTTCACTCTAGCATAATGAGACGATAATGAAAATACCTACCTTCCTATCCCTCATTTTCATGGACCTACCTTATCATTGTTTGTCAATGGGGGAAGTTTTTTCAATGATTCTTTCACATTTTACATACATCCATGCACCATATGAACATTCTAACAATATTCTCGATCCTATGGCCATTTGGATGTTACACTTCCACGTACCAGTGAAGCGTAATACCTTTGCAATTGTAGGCATGCCTAGGAATGACACTCTAGCATGTAATTTGTCCATATTATTCCCTTTCATTCTCATTCTATTCCATTTATTTTTATTTCATTCACTCTATTTTCCCTTTTGCAACATCATTCTTACTTAGCAATTTCACTCTCTTTTTCTTGCAACTCTATATCTTTTCTTGCGGGTTCAAGCTCTCTGCACCATGTTCTAGCATGTTCATCTCAAGATTTGAAGGCATTTCTCTTCCTCTCAGCTTCACCAAGCTCATTGGAGGGAGGGTAACATTTAATTTCATAGAATTATTTTTCTTATTGGTTAATATATTGTTGTCTTGCATTTCTTATTTCTTGTCATATCATTTTTATTATATATCTTTCTATCTCGTTGCCTATTCGACTATCTGTGGATGTGAAACACCAAAGTGGGGGTTTGACCAAGGAAAGCCCCAAAAATAGCACCAACACTTTTCTTGTTTCTATGTTTGTAGGTTGTCAATGTGGAGCTTGTGGGAGGCTTAATAGCTATACCTATCATGATTTTATCCCTTTTCTTCCACTACTTGTCATTTCATTGAGTAGTTTACTTACTTCTTAATTAGTATTATTTTTGTTGTATTCTCCTACATTTTTGTATTCTATTTAGTTTAGTTAAAACTACCATACTTCATCATTTGAGTAGTTAGCAGACCATAAGCATTTCTAGTGTCCGACTTCATCTCTGGTTCATACGAGATGCTAGTGTGTCACATTATCGTCCTTGGTCTGTGCTTTTTTCCTCTAGCCAAGAGCCTATTTGTTTGTCTCCCAAGACAGGTCTAAGGTCTATTCACTCAATCTTTGAAGTTTTCCTTTTATAAAAAATCATAAAACCCAAAAACATTACATTAACTCTATCTTAACCATCAGTCATCACTTGAGCTTTGTCCCAGAGGTAATAAAGAGCTATTAGCTCCATGTAGACTCTTCCCTTTGCTATAGATTCAGGAGTAGTGTATCCTCTCCATTATAGTTTTACTTTCTGCAAGTTTACATTTTTTCAAGATATATATGTCAATCCCTTTTATAGAGTTTCTTTGTAATGTTTGAGTGAAAACTGGGAAATGTATTATTAGATTCCTTTGTGTAAAAATCATCTAATTTTTGTAGAACAATAATATCATATTCAAATTTATTTTAATTATTTTGATGGTGTTTATGGGTGTCATAATAGCCTAATTTCATTCAATTATTAGTTTGCTTTATCATACATAATTTGTGAGATGTTTAGGATTTCTTAGTGCTTTCACAATGTAAATCAATGTTGTAGTTGATATTGAAATTTATAGATTTTGTTAAGACATACTTTCAGCTCTAATTTTAATTCAAATAATCATAGTTGGAAAATTACATGCTTCTCTTATCTATTATAAGTGATTTACACTAGTCCCATTTCCCATCCTTGGTCATTTGTGGATAGTAACAACTTTCTAGAAAAAAAGTTACAATTTTAACATGATAAATAAGATGGACAAAGTGGGAGTACATACCTTTTAATATTAATGTCATGATAGAGTTTCTCTAGAAACTTGGTAATACGTGGGGATCTCTTGTGGAAGTTAATGCAAGTCATAAAATATAGAAAGGAGTTATTAAAATATTTAGTAAATATATCATGCTTTCTATATAAAATAATTCGTTGACCCACTCTATTTCCATATTCCTTCTTTGGTCCTTTTAAGATCATTATAAATATTTCACAAAAGTGGCAACAATTAAATTTTTTTGAGGATATTAACATGCCACCATTAAATATTTTGGAGAACAAAATTTATAACAAAATGGATGATAAGTACTAAGGTAAGACCTCAAATTGTATGATGAAGGATGATGAGATAAGTGTAGAGTTTATATATAGTGTGCTACCAAGCCTTTTATCCCTTACAACAATCCATGCTTGTGCAATTTGATATTCTCCCATTCTAAAAGGAAATAATCTATAGGAGCAACATTACTTTCTATGATACATTCATCTACTTTATGACATATTACCTTGATATTGATTATAATTTGTTAGAATTAATTAAAATTCACCGATTAATATAAAGACAATAGAATATGTGGATCAATCCATAATTCAAAAAATATTCCTTCCCCTTTGTAAATACTTGGATGATGCTATTTCAATATTATACTTCTTTAACTCTAAGTGTACAGAAACCTCACCATAAGAACTTCCATCATCTATAAAACATAAACTATAGTATTCTACAATCACATTTATTATAAAAATGTAGTATCAACTATTCCTGCTTCATTACTTTTGTGCAAAAGATAAGTGGAATAATTCAATTTCCCTACAAATAATGATACACAATTGCTATAATAGAATGCTCCTTCTATAGTCTAATAAACTATAGATTCTACTTCAAATGCAATTTCAACCATCAAATCACTTGTAAGAATTAGATGCATTATAGTTAAGCTCACTATGGATTCAAAACATGTGTTGTGTGGAGATCACAAAGTTATAATATTTGTTTAATGTATTATAGTCTCATTTATAATGGTAAATAACCAATCTATATAAGCTCTCTCTTAAGAAAATATTTGGTCATGAATAAGCAATAGTTTATTGATTATTATGTCTCATTTAAAATAGCAAGTAATCAATCTATAAAGATGCTCAACTAAGGAATAACTTGATCATCAATAACTAACCAACTCTTCTTACTATACAACTTTACAAGGTAAAACATATTATATTATAAGACATTTTATCCTTTCAATATTTCAAAGACATATCCTACGAATTACATAAACTATAGATCTAACCACTACATGACAAGATAATATACAAAACTACTAGAAACTACATGAACTATAGATATAACCACTATATGACACTACACATATATACAAGTATTAGCAACTACATGTACTATAGATATAACCACTATGTGGCCCTCCAAATATACATAAGTACTAGCGACAACATGAACTATAGGTAGAACCAATACAACATGGACTATAAGTAGAACCATGGACTATAAGTAGAACCATAGCTATAGGTAGAACAAATACAATGACATGGTAGTGTAGATATATCCTAGTACTAGGAACAACATGTACGACAGGTAGAACCACTACAACAACATAGACTACAAGTAGAATGACAGCTATAGGTAGAACAACTATGACGACATGACACTACAGTTATAAAAGACTACTGGCAACAATACGAACTATAAGTAGAAATACTACAACAACATAGACTATAGGTAAAACAACTATAATGACATGGTAGTATAGGTATACACAAATGCTAGAAACAACATAGACTATAGGTAGAACCACTACAATGGCATGGACTATAGGTAAAACGGCAATTACAGGTAAAACAACTACAATGACATGGAACTACATATATAGACAAGTACTAGCAACAGCAGGACTATCGGTAGAACCATAACCACTAGTAAAACCACAATTATAGGTAGAACAACTACAATGACATGGCACTACATATATAAACAAGTACTAGCAACGACATGGACTATTGGTAGAACCACAACTACAGGGAGAACCACAATTACAGGTAGAATTACTACAACGACATGGCACCACAGATCCAGACACTTTGCACTCTAAGTTCTCGAGTCGCTTAGAAATGTCCTCAAGGGGCTTTGAAATGTGTTCGAGGTCGGAAGAAATTTTTTCAAGGGGCTTAGAAATTTTGCCGACGCCAGAAGAAATGTTGCCGACGCCTGTTGAAATGCCGCCGAGGGCCGACGAGATGCTGCCGAGGCTCGCAGAAATGCTCTCGAGGAGTTTATAGATGCGGTTGAAGCCCAACGAAACGCTCCTAAATTTCCATTCTATGAAGGAAAGGGCGACGACAAGAACGAGGAGTATGGCCGCCACCAGAACAACGAGCACAATATCGATTCCGGACTTAGAGTCGTCATCAGAATCATAGTAATTATATGGATCAGAACCATGGAGAGAAAGAGGTGGTGGCGGTGTATATTGTCTTACACCAGATGGAGGCGGTGGAGATTGTACTACAGCGTACGGAGGCGGTGGATATTGTATACCGGGCGGAGGAGGAGGAGGAAGAGGAGCAGCATTGGTCTGTTGCCCATTACAAGCGTGATGGTCTACAAGACTGAAAGTAGCTAACACCACTAACCACACAATGCCATTATTCATCCTTACTAATTAGAAAGAGTTCCTTTAGATCAATAATTAAGAGCTTACTTTTGTACTAATATTCGCGATCTAACTCTCAACTAAATTATTTAGTAATACTGAGAGAGATAACCTACAATAAAATCTCAGTGCTGCACTTCTAATTGTATGCTATATTGCTAAGTGCAAATCACTTGTGCAGCTCTTTAAATTCTTCTGCTTTTGCATGTTTTCTCACATAATGCGTGATAGAGAACTTATAGACCCAGCCCAACTTAGAGAAAATCTCACATGTCTTTCTCTGCACGCTGAGTTGTGGCTGAGCTCATTGACGACGTCGTTACCTAGTTCACAGCCTGTTTATTATGACGAAAATAAAGTAACCAGACCACATGTTGAACTGATCAATATCATTGGGAGAATTCCAGGCAGATGAGAGAGATTTCTGAGTGAAATGGGTAAAAGGAAGTGATGCACTTAGATTAAATTGTAGAATGACCAGCATCATTATAGGAAGAATTTTATGTAGATGAAAGATATTTCTAAGTGAAATGAATAGACTGAAGTGATCCACTAATACTAAATGTTGAAATGATCATCATTGCCTGACCAATTCCATATCGACAGGAGACATTTCTAAGTGAAATGGGTAAACTGAAGTGGTCCACTTACATTAAGTGTTGAATTATTCCACATTTTCATTGAAAAATTCCATATAGACGAAAGATATTTCTAAATGAAATGATTGGAATGAAGTGATCCACCTAAACTACAAGTTAAAATAATAAATATTATTGACAGAAAAATATCCATTGATAAAAGACTTTTCAACAAACAATCAAATATAATTGTTTAATTTTTTTGTAAATATGTATAACATTGTATTATAATTGATAATAAATATATTTATTTATTAAAAAAATAGCCGATAAAAATAAAATAACTATTAATCTGTGTATTATTTCCATTTACCTTTTTGATGGTTAGTGCTATCAGTCTCATAGCTCTAACGAAACCCACAAAGTCGCCCACTTTTTTCAACTAGTTTAGTGGAAAGTGGCAGTTGCTCATCTTCTCAAATATTCCGCTGAGTGCTTTCTACATTGTCTATGATGATCCTTAGAGGAAATTGTAAGCAAACTATCAAAAATCATAAGGGATTATGGTCATCAATGATAATTCATTCTACAATTACATACCAACCTACGGTATTTGACAAAGTTCAATAGATAGTTTTTATGAAAATTTTATTTGTGAGTGGACTACATAATATTTATATAGTTTGTGATATTGATTAGTTTGTTTTTTTTTATATTAGTTAAGAGTTTTTATGTGGATATATTAAATCATGTTATTTAACTTTTTATTAAAATGAATATTTCTTCTTTGTCAAATTTAATATTTGATTATATTGTTTGTAATGTGATGTCATTTTGAATATGTAATGTTCAATTTTTATTAATCTATTTTTATATGATTAGAATAGTATCTTTATATTAATCTACAACATTATTCTATTGAAATTAATAATTGTGTTTAGAATTATAATTGTGAAGTTTTTTTTTTTATTCAAGGGGTAAACGCTTTTGACCAGAGCTATGAACCTGATACAACCATTCAACAATAACACCCCAACGGGGTTTGAACCATGGTGGCAAGAACAACAATGTCACCTATAAACCATCACACCATGCCAATATCGGCTATAATTGTGAAGTTTAAATATTCATGATAATTCACAATTTATTTTGGGTTCATTTTGATTGAATGATTCAGTATGATTACATTTCTACAAGTGACACACTCTTGTGCTAGGTTTTACCTATTCCCTAATCCCTATTCATTTCTATTTATTCCCATATACTCTTGTTTTCACATGTTTTTCTAATCTCAATCCTATTTGTAAATTTCTAATTGATTCTACATAATGTTCTATTCATCATAAGCTGGATCACATTGTTTACAATCAAACCTGAGCCACTTAGGAATGAACTTAAAAGATTCTAGGTTTGTGTAGAGTGCAAGATATGACAACACAAAAGGAATTAACTATTATACAATTGTCATTGATTCTACATGTTTTCAACATCCAAATCCCATCATTGATTTGAGAGCTATACTCCTCTATCATTTACAGTTAGTTTCAAAAATATATTTTTATACTAAATATACCCATAAGAAATTATTAATTTCAATGAAAATATTTCAATATTTACAAAAATGGAGGGTGGTAAAGGGGAATATACATTAAGTCTATGCAACCAAGTCTAATACAAAGATCAAGTAATAGGCCCAAGCCTAACAAAGTCTAAGCTACTAAAGAAAAACCAAAAATAGGATAATCATTATGATCATGATTGCCCAAAACATTTTTGATGACAACAACATCAACTGGATTCTAGCCAGCGATAGGGCCTTCTTCTTTAGGAGGGTTACCAGGAGATTTTTGATTGTGAGGTGGATTAATAGCCAACTCCTATTCTGAAAACTTGCTTGAGTCATGCCAACTAGAAACACCTCACCCACTAGGAGAATTATAGGGAATTTATTAAGGCTAGTCCCAACTACCATGAGTAGTAATCTTTTAGGAAAATGGAGGCTAGGAACCACATAAACCATATGACTAGGATCCATGATCATGCCTTCAAAGCTAACTATATTCACACTAACACCATAAAGTGTTGGGGGCTAAAAAAGTTTAGAAAAATTATAAGCATTCCTCTAGTGATTCAACAAATCCTAAAGCTGAGCAACTTCAAGTGCAACATTATGAGCTTGCACTTGAATCTACATTAGCAAGTTAGAGAAATACATGGAGAGTATACAAAGAGTAATGAGTATCAATAGAACAAAAAATGAAAAGAGAATTTCCCCCATAAAAGCATACAAAAATGGAGTATATTAATATAGTATATAAGGTGAATATCTAATTAAAATAATATGCCAAGAGAAGTTAGTATTCCTAAAAGGCTTATATAAATGATATTTCCAAATCCAAGC
This sequence comes from Sequoia sempervirens, assembly GCA_007258455.2. NCBI lineage: Eukaryota > Viridiplantae > Streptophyta > Pinopsida > Cupressales > Cupressaceae > Sequoia > Sequoia sempervirens. The sequence continues at coordinate 154,605,822 of VDFB02026320.1, forward strand.
CTTTTGAGATCTAGAATAAAATTGGAAAATGTTTTTTAAGAAATCCATCTAACCTCAGAATAATGTGGATTGGGAATACCCATGAGAGCTAGGTGGCCCCTTAGAGGGAGGCCCTAATATTAAATGCACCAAGTAAAATGAGCCAATCTAGGTTTTAAAACTACTAACCAAATACAAACTAGCAATGCCAAGTCTCAATAGAGGAATGGAGTTTTCTTAAAAAATAGTTAATCGACAATAGGAAGATGAGGGGACAACCACATGCATCCTTCATGAGGATTAGAGTTTTGAAAGGGATTTTCTAGGTAATCTATAACAAGAATAATGGAACCTAATTAAAAAGATAGATTATAGCAATTAGGGTTAGAAACCATCAAACACCTAGAATTAAGAGACCAATTAAACCCATTAACCAATGAAGTTAAATGTCATGAGTCAAATGAATAAAACACAAATCAAGAACACAATTCTAACTAAGATCAAATTACTCACAGAAACATGCAAACCTTGTACTCTATTATTAAATTATGAGAATTTGGTATGTGTATTGCTCATTTCTGTGTAACCCATGTTGTAAAAACTTGTTGATGAAGATCATGACTCACAAATGATGCTCAAATGGTCAAAATGATGAAGAAATGTTGAATTCTCAAGATCATGAAGATTGTGAATGATTTTTAATGGAGGGAAGGCTTATTTTATAGTTTTTATGAAGGTTCTATCAATGGTGGAGATTGGAGGATGAATATTGTTGGAGTAAATGGTTTTTGCCATTTACCCACTTAAGCTTGCTGAGGTAGATAAGTTTAATTAATTATTTTGGGTAGTTTTGTTTCCCATGAAGTTTTATACCCGTTACCTTTTTTTCCTTTAAAAGGTTGTACAATATGTAATTTAATCATCTCATTTTTCCTCTTTCTGGTAAAATAACATATTTTACTTCTCTCAATTTTTATGAAGGTTTATTCTATAAATGGTGGTTTTGGACTCCACCTACATGGTATCAGAGCCAACCATTCTGCAATCCTTCCTTGAGAGTTTTCATAAAAAAATTTGTGATCGTTAATTTGCTAAATATTTTTTTGACATTTGAAATTTTTTTAATTTCAAAGTTTCATTTATTCTTCATTTACCTATGGTATGTGATTGTTGTGCAATTTATTTCCTTCTATTTGAAATTTTACCAATTGCAGGCCCAAATTCAATTTGTTGGACACTTCTAAATGCGATTGGAGACCCACATTTTGACTTGTTGAAGGCGGTTCTTTTGTTGTAGAAACTGAACGAGGATTTCATTGCTAGCAGCGAAATTTAGTGTGTGAAGAGGGCTTGATTTTTTTGATTGGAAGAAACATTTTTATTTTGCTTGATTGGAGGCATCGGTTTCCCTTATAAAAGTGATTCATTTGAATAGAGGCATTTCTTTCTTGTCAAGGTGTGGTAATTTGTGTTGGAATATTTAATCTCGAGCAGCAATGGGAAAGCGCATTTATTACACCCTCAGTTGAAATCAAATTTGGACTATTCCCCCTTTGCCGTGTCTAACCACCATGCTGGCTAGTTAATATTTGGCATCAAATTAATTGTGGTGGTTGAATTTGAATTGGGCACCAGATTTTGGAAAGGAAACAAAAGAAAAAAGAATAGAATGTTTTGTTTAGTAGAATGAGAAGGAGATAGAGACAAAAGTTTTTGCAGCAGCAAAGAAGGGAATGTTCAGCAGAACACAAAACTACATAAAGTGAAAGTTCAGGAGAACCTGCAGCAGCAGAGGACATTGACAATGCTCTGGAATGCCTCTAGCACACAACAACACATAGAAGGAAGATGCGCCAGAAAAAGCACAATTTTTTGTATGAGAATGTACAGAGCTTTTGCTCTGAGTTTTTTCAGTAATCTTTTTGAATGTAATCACTTTGGGAATGAAAGAGAAAATCGAATATATATTATTTTGGTCTCCTTAAGTTTGTCTCCTTTATTGCTGTGATTTTTTCATTCTTTTCCCACTGTAGTTGGGCTCATTTTCCCAACAGAGTGGTATCAAAGCCCTAAGATTTATGGGAATTTAGTTTGTTAAAGCCCTAGCTTTGTTCCTAGGCATGTAGTGACAAAAATTTAGTTTTTGGTTATTTGGGAAAGCCCTAGTTTTCTGGGCAGTGAAGAAAAGTCTTAGATTTTATCTGGGTATCTGTAGTTTTCCCCCATTTAGCAAAATGGTTGGAGGAAACAATAGGATTTGGCAGTAGCCACCTATATTTGATGGAAAAAATTATGATGTGTGGGCAAAGAAAATGAAAACCATTCTATTAGCAAATGATTTGTGGGAAATAGTAGCAAATGGGTTCACAGATGTGACTGACCCAAATGTATTTGCAACATTGAGCAATGCTCAAAAGAACCAGTTGAAGGAGACAAGGAAAAATGATGCCAAAGCCCTCAGTCTGATTGAGGCAGCCTTGATAGAGGCTATCTTTCATTGAATAGTAGCAACTAGTTATGCAAAAGAAGCATGGGAAATACTTCAAACCACTTGCAAAGGGTTTGAGAAAGTCAAGTCAGTGAAACTCTAGCTGCAAAGGAGAGAATTTGAGACCATGCAGATGAAGGACAATGAGTCCATTTTAGATTTTCATACAAGGGCTTCCACCTTGATTAACCAATTGAGGATAAATGGAGAAACTATGGAAGAGTAGAAGATTGTGGAGAAGATTCTCAGAAGTTTACCCACAAAATTTGACCTAGTGGTTATTGTCATAGAAGAGGAAAAGGACCCATCAAAATTATCAATTGATGAGTTAATGGGTTCACTTCAAACCCATGACCAATGCCTAAATAGGTCTACAAATTCTTCCCAGGAACAAGCCTTCAAAGCACAAGCAAATGTGAGAGGCAAGGGAAGAGGAAGAAATGGTAGAGGAAGAGGTCAACGAGGTAGAGGTAGAAGCAACTCTTGAAGAGGAGGCTCAAACAATCAAGATGAGGCAAGTACCTCCCAATCAAACTTTCAAAACACAAAGAAAAATAGCAGCTCGAATCAAAGATCTGATAAGAGCAATGTGCAGTGTTACTAAGTTTTGACAAGTATGGTCACTATGCAAGTGAATGCAAGAAGAAAAAACGTGAGTAAGGGAGTCAAAATACAAACGTAGCAAATGAGAACAAGGATGAAAGTGAAAAACAGTCTCAAGTGTTCATTGCATGCAATCTTGCAGAAGAAGGCAGCGCTAAAGTTTGGTACTTGGACAACGGCTGTAGCAACCACATGAGTGGTAATAGAAATTTATTTGCCTCCATTGACCACAACATTAAGTCTAAAATCAAAAAGGGCAACAATGAGAAAGTTCCAATCATGGGCAAGGGCATAGTGTGCCTACAAAGCAAGCATGGTGAAGAAAGACAACTTCATGATGTCTTTTATGCCCCAGGAATGAAACACAACCTCTTGAGCATTGGATAGATGGTACAAAATGGATATAGAGTGCTAATGGGGAAAGGGGAATGCATCATCTATGACAAAGATGGAAGCAAGAAAGTTGTGGGAGCAGTTCAAATGAAAAAGAACCAAAAGTTTCCCCTCAAAATGCATATCTCAGTACAGTCAATAGGCTTGCAATAGTCAGCCTTCAAGATAGTCATCCAAGACTCATCCAAGCTTTGGCATTTGAGGTATGGGAATCTAATTTATTCTAGTTTAAATCTTTTAGCTAAAAAGGATATGGTTATGGGCCTACCAACAATTGTAGAGCCCAATGGAAAGTGTGAAGCATGCATCCTAGGTAAACAACATAGGAAACCCTTTCAATCTGGGAATTTTAGGAGAGCTAGAGAACCATTATAATTGGTGCATTTAGATTTGTGTGGTCCCATAAAGACCCCAACCCTAGGAGGAAATTTTTATTTTATGACACTCATAGATGACTATAGTAGAAAAATTTGGGTGTATCTTTTGAAAACCAAATCAGATGCATTTGAGAAGTTCAAAGAGTTTAAGGCCTTGGCTGAAAAGCAAAGTGGCCACTATATCAAAGTCCTTAGAACAGATAGAGGGGGAGAGTATATCTCTCAAGAGTTTATGAATTTTTGCAAGTCTCATGGTATTCAGAGACAACTCATAGCCAAGTATACTCCACAACAAAATGGAGTGGCTAAAAGGAAGAATAGAACCATCACGGAGATGGCAGCAAGCATGTTGAAGGAAAAAGGTCTGTCTAATGAGTATTGGGGTGATGTTGTAGCAACAACAGTCTACATCTTGAATAGTTTCCCCACAAAGGATGTTCATGATAGAATCCCACAAGAAGCATGGACAAAATGCAAATGGAGTGTTGAGCATTTGAGAATATTTGGATGTGTGGCAAATGCACTCGTGCCAAAAGAGAAAAGGAAGAAATTTAATGACAAAGGTGAAAAATGCATTTTCATAGGCTATAGTGAAGAATCCAAAGCCTACAGATTGTACAATCCCATCACCAAGAAAGTGGTGATCAGTAGGGACATTGAATTCATTGAAAATGAGTCATGGGATGGAACAGTTGATAGCAACATAGGTATTTCTATTTCAATACCTCTTAAGGATGAAGAAGTTGCAGAAGGAAGATGCTTCAGAACTTTATAGCAAGGTAATAGTTAAGAAAATAGCAACAGTAACTCCAGAAACTTTCAGCAAGGAAGTTGCTCCGGAAACTTCCAGCATGGCAGATGCTCTAGAAGTTTACAACAACAATCTTCTTCATCAATCCAACAATCACATAGCTCTAGAAATTCTGATCCTACACTTGCATCATTGATGCCACATAAGACTAAAAGCATGAGGGAAATTTATGACAACACAAGGTATGATGACTTTGATGAAAATTCAGATTTTTCTATGTTTTCTTATAGTGATCCAATGTATTTTGAAGAAGCAATGAAAGAAGAAAAATGGTGTAATGCCATGGATGAAGAGATGGACGCTATAGTAAGAAATAAAACATGGGAGCACACTAATTTACCCAAAGGGAAATCAGTCATTGGAGTTAAGCGGGTCTATAAGACCAAATGCACTGCTAATGGTAAAGTTGAAAGGCATAAAGCAAGGATGGTTGTTAAGGGATACAAACAACAGCTTGGAAGAGATTATGATGAAACATATGCACCAGTTGCAATGTTGGAAACAGTGCGGGAAGTCCTAGCAATTGCAGCCCAGCTCAAATGGAAAGTATTACAAATGGATGTGAAATTAGTCTTCTTGAATGGAGTGCTAAAAGAAGAGGTGTATGTAGAGCAGCCACCTAGCTACGAAGTTCTAGGGAAAGAAGACAAGGTCTATAGGCTCCGAAAATCTCTTTATGGGTTGAAACAAGCACCACAGGCATGGTACAATAGAATTGATTCATACCTTATGAGCAATGGCTTTAGCAAAAGCGGTAGTGAGCCCACACTCTACATCAAGGAAGCTAATGGTGAGATTCTTATTACTCTTTTATATGTAGATGATTTAATTTTCATAGGAAATAGTAAGCTTTTCATTGTTGATTTCAAAGAAGTAATGAAAAATGAGTTTGAAATGACAGACCTAGGTTTGCTAAAATATTTCCTAGGCATAGAGGTCCAACAAACAGATCGTGGAATCTTTATTTCACAAAAAAATTATGCTAAAAAAATCTTGAAGAGATTTAGAATGTTGGACAACAAACCAACCCCAACCCCAACAGCTACAGGTCTGAAATTAAGCAAAGAGGATAGCAGCAGTGATGTTAACCCAACCGTCTACAAGAGCAGGGTTGGAGGCCTCATGTATTTGAGAACAACAAGACCAGCTTTGATGTACACGATAAGCCTGATTTCTAGGTTCATGGAGCAACCTAAGGACACACACTCACAAGCAGGAAAAATAATTCTAAGGTATGTCAATGGCACAAAAGGCTATGGCATTATGTACACCGCCTCCAATGAGTTTCAGTTGGTTGGGTACACAGACAGTGATTGGACAGGAAATGTAGATGACAGGAAGAGTACTTCAGGATATTTGTTCCACATGGGTTTAGGAGAAATATCATGGGAATCAAAGAAGCAATGCATAGTTTCACTCTCCACATCCAAAGCGGAGTACATAGCAGCAAATGCAACATGTCAGGCTATTTGGCTTAGAAGAATCCTTAGAGATTTGAATGAGCAGCAAGAAGATGGTACAACCATATTTTGTGACAATGTGTCTTCTATTGCATTGACTAAGAATCTCGTCTTTCATGGATGAAGCAAGCACATCAAAATCTGCTATCATTTCATAAGAGAGTTGGTGGAGCATGGAGAGATTCAACTTCAGTATTGCAGATCTAAGCAACAACTCGCTGATATTTTTACAAAGGCATTTTCAAAGGAATCCTTTGAACACCTAAGGAATAGGCTTAGTATGCAGGAATGCTTCAGAACTTTGGTTCTAGAAAACACAGAAAAGTGCAGCATAGAAAAGCGCAGATGCTCCGGAACTTTGGTTCTAGAAAACACAGAAAAGTGCAACACACAATAACGAAGATGCTCCAGAACTTTGGTTCTGGAAAACTTAGAAAAGTGCAGATGCTCCAAAAATTTAGAAGACAGTTCCATAATGCAAAATAGATGCACATAGGTATGCTCTGGAAACTTTGCACCGGTGCTCTGGAACTTTTGGTCCATTACTCCAAAAGTTTTGCACCAAAAGTTTCAACTGATAATGAAGAGCAGAATGACTCAGGATTAAGGGGGAGTGTTGGAATATTTAATCCTGAGTAGCAACGGGAAAGTGCATTTATTACACCCTTGGTTGAAATCAAATTTGAACTATTCCCCCTTTGTCGTGTCTGACCACCATGCTGGCCAGTTAATATTTGGCAGCAAATTAATTGTGGTGGTTGAGTTTGAATTGGGTGCCAGATTTTGGAAAGGAAACAAAAGAAAAAAATAAAGAATGTTTTGTTTAGTAGAATGAGAAGGAGACAGAGACAGAAAGTTTTTGTAGTATCAAAGAAGGGAATGTTCAGCAGAACACATAACTACAGAAAGTGAAAGTTTAGGAGAACCTACAGCAGCAGAGGACATTGATAGTGCTCCAGTGCTTCGGAATGTCTCTAGCACACAGCAACACACAGAAGGAAGATGTGCTAGAACAAGCACAGTTTTTTGTATGAGAATGTACAGAGATTTTGCTCTGAGTTTTTGTCAGTAATCTTTTTGAATGTAATCACTTTGGGAATGAAATAGAAAATTGAATATATATTATTTTTGTCTCCTTGTGTTTGTCTCCTTTATTGCTGTGATTTTTTCATTCTTTTCCCACTGTAGTTGGGCTCATTTTCCCAATAGAGTGGTATCATATCCCTAAGCTTTCTAGGCATTTAGTTTGTTAAACACTAGCTTTGTTCCTAGGCATGCAGTGACAAAACTTTAGTTTCTGGTTATTTGGGAAACCCCTAGTTTTCTGGCCCCAATTCTCTATAGATTTTTTTGAAGAATAATATCAATACACATATTATTTAGCTAGCCAAGTACTGGGAGTCAATGCCCCTACTAACATGACTATAGCTCCCATGGTTATGGCTGTGGACATTCAAAGAAAATATGTCAATCGCTATTACTATGCAGAGTATCTATCTGAGGCCATTAATAGTTCTCTTAATGCTATTAAGAACAACAGTGAAGCTATCTACTTCAAACACTATTCACTTCTTATGCATATGATAATATATGATGGGAAAGTAATGGGAATATGAGGAGAAAAAATGAGAATAAAATATCTAGATAGTGGTGATAATTCTAGATCAGTGCAAATGTGGAAATTTGTGTGGGATAGTAGATGCAGGAGATCCCATTACTTGTACTTTGAAGAACATTTTGTCAAACCCTTATACAAATTGCTTGGCCACAAATGTGACTATAATTTATCCTCGAAAGTACAGAGGTTCCTCCAACCAAAGGAGAAGGTTCAAGATGGGAAAATAAATCACAATTGGGGAGATTGGTATGTGTTTGTAGATTGTACTGTTATTAGAGTATATGGATTTGAGGCAGTACCATATTTACTGCCTAAGATTGTGCTAGATAGAGTTGCATACCTTGAGATCATAAGAGAATTGTCTTATTTAACATTCATACATTTGAAAAGCTATGGAAGGAAAACTTTCATGCCTTCTACTCTTTGTTTTGGTGACTTCACTATTATTGTTGATAGAGGGTATGAATTTGTTGGTAGCAAGTTAGATTATTATGGCTTGCCAATAGCAAACAAGAGAGAAAAATTTGACCCTGAGCATTTCATCTATGTTTCCAAGATTTCTCAAAATCTGAAAGGATATGAGCATGAGTTCCATGTCGATGATGTCATCAGGAACTATGAGGAAAGCCAACACTTGATCATGAGAAAAAATGGATTAAATAGAATTGTTATGGCTAAGGCTTGGAGAATGAATACTAACCCATCCTATGTGGAAGCCTTTCATGAGTTTCAAGACCCTATGGAAAGAATTGAGCAATTGATTCTACTTGAAGAATAATTAATAAAGGATGTACTTCTGGTGGCATTTGAGAAGAGAAGAAATTTTTGCTCTAGAAGGAAAGTAGAAAATATAACACCACTAGGCCATTTGTCACCACAACCTACTCTAGAGGTAAGCTTCTCAGTTGACACCCCAATCATGGTTGAAGATGATACTGAAGGGGAAGAAGAGGTCACATAGATTAACACTCTTGTTATTCCCTAATATGAAATGCCATTGGAAAGGAGTGTGATTACCTTTGAAGCTTCCACGTGAGACACCGTGCTAGTCAGGAATTCATTGCAGATGATGCATTTGTCCAAACTTCTTTATTTAAGGCTTTCATCTATGATTATAAGGGAAAGGTGGTAAAGGAAAGGCTAAAAGACATTGACCCTAAAAAGGAAGCATATGCTTTGAAAGAGCTTCAACATAAAATTGATAGAGAGATGAAGAACATGACTACTGAGAGAGGAAGAGCATTATTGCAAGAAGTTGGGGTTATGCTCCTTCCAGGGTGGGATACCAGTTCAACCATTGTGTTTGAAAACTTTCTAAAGAGAAAGAATAAAACCTTGCACTTAACAGATGAAGCTAGTGATAAGATCTATACTGGATTAGGATATAACCCTGATAATACTACTTTACATATATGGGCACTTTACCCACCAGATGAAAATCCTTCCCTTGTTCATCATGATCAAATTTTTGGAAATATTTTGGTGTAAAGGGTAGTAGAGACAGATCCTATGGAAACTATTGACTTGAATGTGTATGTGGAAAATTTCACTAAGGCTCAAATTCATAAACTGGTAAGGGATAACAAGGGATTGATAGAAGAGAATGAAACGCTAAAACAAGAGTTGATCAGCTACAAAGATAGACTTCCTTCTTCCTTAGTGTTTTAATCTCCACTGGTTGAGGAAGAAAGAAGGGTGCTAGAAGCAATGTCAGAAACTACCTACTGGAAATACAAACATGAGAAAGTTTAGAAGGAACAAGAGGAATTAAAAGGAAAACTCAATACCACCATTTTTGAAATGGCATCAGAGATAGTTTGCATGGGATTTGAAGATATGTATTATAAGCATGTTGAAAAATTCTGGCTTATTCATGACAAAACATATGTAGCATTATTGGAAAACACTAGTTTGAGTGACAAAATGAAGGAAGATAACAATGTTGTGCTACAAGAATATCAAGAGCTTATGAAATCCTATAAAAACTTCCATACCATCTTGACATAGGAGTTAAGTGATTTTAGTTAGCCATTGAGTATGGCCTTGCCCAAATTCTTTGAGGAAATAGAATTGAAGGATTAGGATACATGGAAGGATGAGATAACCCACTATTTTCTAGTTGTTCTTGATGCAATCAATGATGAAGATGAGGTACTTTAGAAAACACATGAATAGCTTGGAAGAATTTTCAAATTGGAGTATTCCATGAAAGATATTATACATAATGTGGATACTCATGCCAAAAATGGGTACATTGAACATTTGTCAAATGTTAACTCATTTATTGCACAATTCAAGTAAGAGAAGTGTAACAAGGGACTAGAGTTTGCTGGTTTTGGATACAAAATCATGGTGCATGAGACTTGAACAAGTCTTTGGTGATCACGAGTGCTTGCTAGAGATTAATGGATTGTAGTGCATCCACCAACAAACTCTCAATATTTTCATGTTTATGCTAATTATGTTTTAGTTATGAAACAATGCGATTTTTTGTAAACGGGCCTGAAGGTTGCTACTTCCCATACAAATAGGGAAACCAGGGCCCAATTTTGATCATCAAATCCTATTCCATTCCATTAGAATAGGTATGAGTAAGAAGATATATTGCATAATCTTCCTATCCATATCATATCAAAACATTTCTATTACAATGCTTATATTTTGAAGTAATACAATGGAGCATACTACTTATAATTTGTAATCCATTTTTAGTGTTTAATTACTATGTCAATGTTTATGCTTATCTATTACTTTGTTGTTTCTAAATTGATCTTTTCAAGTTATTTAAGTCTGCAAGATTTATTAGAACACATTTGTTGTTACTGTGTGGATCCTTTGATTGGTTTCTAGTTGACGTGAATTACAAATCCTTTCAAATAGTTTTCTTTAATTGGTTCCTACCCAAGATTAAAATCCTTTTAAAGAAGTTTTTTTGATTGGTTTCCATTAACTTAAGAATTAAAATTCCTTTCATGCTTTCACAATAACTTGAGGGGATATCACTGGGATTATTAAAGAAGAACATTGTAATAAACAGACTTACACATTTGCATAAGGTGTAGACATCTCAATTTCCTAGTAATTTGAGTTAAGTAGAATAGTAGGTTTACTTATCTTACAACTTTATATTCATTCCATAATTAGCATCCAATCATCCACTTTGTTCACCCAATAGGAGTAGGAACTAGTCATACTTAGGATATTTCATACAACATACAACTCACAATCTTGAATTTTAGACTACTTTCAATAGGAATTAGCCATCAAATCTCTGCGTCTACTCCACCCTTATGTGCCATAGTGAGTAAATTTCTCAATATAGGAAGCACATATAACATTAAATCTCCCTTATTGTTCAGGTATACCCGCCTAGGTCTACTAGAGCCTAAAGAGTAGGAGGTAATCAACCTTTCTTACCTCATTCATGGGCCAAAGGTGTGTTAAGAGACTGGCACAGTCTTATGGTTTAAAAACCTGCACTTTTCAAACCTAACAAATTGGCTACTCTACTAGGGACCAAGCCAATTCTAAACCCAAACCCTCCATGATAGAGTCATTCAAAACCATCATAATAGATTAGGGACTCCGCTAGGAAAATAACAAAATAACTCAGATAAACATGGATCCCCTATTTCAAAGTCTAATAGAAAGAAGAATAAAGCATCATCTAATAAACTAGACATAGCATTCAATGATTAGGAGAATGTCTTTGAACAACCACCTACATTACATAATATCTTTGACCCATTGCATGGTTCAAAATATCATGAAGATAGTCTATGCAAGGATCTCTAGACTCTAGTAGGACAAGAAAACAATAGTCATCCTATCTACCTCAACATTGATCCACATAAAATAGATGAATTTGTTGCTCAATTGGAGGAAGAAGGGGATCAAATATAGAGGGATTATGATCAAAGATCTTCATCACAACAAGATGGAGAGGCTCAACATGCCTCTACAAGTCATTCTTTTCCTATTAATAATTTTGATGGGATGACCACTCAAGAAATAGAAGAATACATACAATGGCAGGAAGAGGATCTTAAGAGAAGACAAAATCTAATTAAAAGGATTCTTGATCTGAGTCAACAAATGTCCCAATTAGATGTTAATACACAAAAACCACCCAAATACATCCTACCTCATAAATAGGGAAGCAATACCAATACACAAGGGTCATCCCAAAATATAGGTGGTCCAAGTTCCTCAAGAGTACCTCATAACACA